>JABCKU010000127.1:3328-39508 GCA_018221655.1 Myochromella boudieri | reverse complement strand
GAGTATACGTGGCCAGAGGCTTCTATCCCACATTGATGTGAGCGTTGTCGGTATCACGACAAAGGGACACTGGCTGCGACACCGATGATGTCGAAAGTTTAGCAAGATGGAAAGTACTAGAAATTGGCGGGTGTAGGTAACAGCACCGTACAGTCCGATAATAATACTCGACCCACCCCTAACCGGAAAGAGCGTTCTGGAGGGATGAGGCATATTGGTTTGGAAACCAACCGCATTGTCGAAGCATAGAGTATCCACGTTTATCTAACTGAGATGCAGTTCGAGTGCATAGCCCACTGAGGAGTGATGGGTGTAGAGCTTTGGAGATAGTGAGGGGGGTGTTCTCCTTCGTTAATCAGTTGATAAATAACGTTTCATGGGTCTGATACGCACCATTCTAGATAGACCATTGTAAATCGGCATATTCGAGGAGGCGCTAAAGCCTATCACGAGGCCATAGAGCCCAGTGGCAGATGAACTGATGCTGATCGTTGAACAAAATGTTACAGAGGTCGGCGCCGATAACCACTAAAAATTACCAAATTATCCTCCAGAACAAAGATACGAGACACGTCTGACCATACCGTGTATTTCTTATTCACCTAGGTTTGTACAACATGTATTTCAAACGGCATGGGTAACCCGTATATTTGAGCGCCCAAACATTTTTTACGCGGGCAATGTCGCGGAGTGAGTCTGGACGTTGATGGCCTCGAGTAGCGAGTTGCGTCCAGACCGCCCAATGTCATGGTCAAGTGATGCCGGAGGGTAGCAACGCGATGACACTACTATTTGTTAAACGTAAAGCCACTAGATTGAGTTCGGTCAGCGTTAGTCGTCACAGAATGTAAGTCTACTCACACAACTTTGCTTTCTTTGCCTCACTTCCTCGACGACCTGTTGGTATTTTGTATGAAGCTCCGAAATTGAGTGAGAAGATGAAAACGCCGAGCCACGTGGGAATGCTGTGCGGCCTTAGAGCCGCAGTCAGGCACTTTACCAAATGGAGGAGCGTGACGTGACAAATTGTTCCATTGACGGGCTTCGAAGCCCACGGTTGGGGTCCATTTTGCTTGGCACCGTTGTGAACATCGCTGACAGGTCTCTGAGTTGTTTCTCTTTTCTTTCTCACACCTTCATCCATCCACCAGCAGACACGAAAAGAGGGCTGCACCGCTGGTCGCGCTGCAGCAGCTCCGACATCGTTACTAGGACTATTTTTGTTGCATCTTAGCGTTGCTCTTAGTCTCGTGTCTCGCATACCCCGGATTCTGACTTGGCTCCAATTTCTGGAAAACTACGCCAGCAACAGTGATGCCTGTACCTCACTCGAGGCGATACCCATACGCAGCAGCAGCCGAAACAACATGGGCAGAGTTCAAGGGCAAGAAACGTGCAGAAGCACAGGGGCAGCAGGAAGGCAGCGGCGGGCCAGATGGGATAGTTCTGCCATTGCAGGTAGTGGGTAACGGGCCTTACGACGTGTACGTCTCCCTCATCTTACCTCAATGAACTTTAGCGCTAAGAAACCCCGCAGAGCGTACACGATTGAAGTCAGTGTCGGCAGCTCCGGCCAAAAGGTTTCACTACAAGTCGACACAGGCTCCTCTGATCTCGTATGTTCCATCGTCATTGAAGCAATTTACTTTTGCTGAGAGTTCAATGATAGTGGATAACGTCGAAAGATTGTACTTTACCTCTGTGCTCCCAAACAGATGGCCACAACTACGACCCATCCTCATCTAGCCCCACGGACCAGAGCTTTTCTATCCAATACATATCAGGTAGTGTCTCTGGCCCCATCGTATGGGACAAATTCGAAGTTGGTGGCTTTAGCATCGAAAACCAAGCGCTCGGTGTGTATTTTCTCTCATGTCCCTTTTCTCGTGCTGATTGACCCTCCATGACAGCTGCCGCCGATTCTGTCGCAGCAGAACCGCTCTCACCGCTCTTTAGCGGGATCCTTGGGCTTGCACTACCGCCAAATAGTATCATCAGTGGCCTCATTGCCCCCGTCACGTCTAACTCCCCTGACGGTGCCATCTGGGCATCTAATCTTTTCTCTATCACGCCCCTCTCCGCAGCTCCTTCACGCCGCTTCCTCTCCCTCTCTCTCTCTCGCCCCGGCTCCACCGACATTCCGTCAATGTTGGGAATTGGTCGACATCCAAGTTTCGTCGAGAACCCCGAGGGTGCACAGTACGCTACGCTCGTTAGCGAGAGGGAGGGTACTAAGTTCTGGAAGGTCGGAGTGAGGGCCTTGACCGTGTGGGTGGACGGAGAGAGGAAAGAGGTCTCACTGGGACGCAGCGCAAGTGGGGCCGTGTTCCCGAACGCGGTTCTGGACAGTGGCGTTCCACTCATCCTCACCACACGGGAGGTGGCCAACGGGATATACGGTGCCATTGGCATATCCCCCTCCTCCGAAGGCCAATGTAAGTTCTCCCCTGACATTCCGTTGTACTCGTGTTAATCGAACGATAGACTTCGTCCCCTGCACCACACCTCTCAATCTCACGGTCACCCTCGACACCCGCTCCCCGCTTCCTCTACACCCGTTAGACCTCACTACCTACCCTCCCTCACCCGACCCTGCCCGCTCCCAGTTTTGCGTCGGCCTCATCCAAGCCCTCGATGTCCTCGGCACACCTGGCGGACCGGCAGACATCATACTTGGCGTTCCCTTTCTCCGCAACACCTACACCGTCATGGCCTACACACCTCCCGAGGACGACGGAACCTTCTCACCCTCTACAGACAGCGGCGGAAACATCCAGCCCCGGCTCGGCCTCCTCTCCCTCACAGACCCCGCCACTGCCGCAGATGAATTCAACACCGTCCGCGTCCTCGGTCAGCCCATCACCCCCGGCTCCTCCCCAGGCTCAGGCGGTTCCAACCCCAATTCCGCTGGATCCAACTCAGGCTCGGGTGTAGGCCCCAAACACCTTTCGGTCGGGATCATCGTACTCATAGCCCTCCTCGGCTTCTTCGCTCTCTGTCTTGGGCTCTTTGGGCTACGGTGGTGGTTCGCACGGAGACGGTACCCTCCTGGGGCGGCGTCAAACGGAGGTAGCACAACCGCCCTTCCGCCAGCTGAGAAGGACGGCGTTGGCGGCATGTACCCTCTGATGACGCGGGGTCTGAAATCCGATCTGGGTGATGCACCACTCAGCCCAGACGGGGAGCGAGAGCGCACGTTGCGGTACGAGGCGTACATGCAGGACCACAACCTCGTGGACCTCGGTCTGGTAGGCGGGAAGCTGGAGAAAGGGGACAGTCGGGGCTCGGGCTCGAGCTCGAGTCGAGAGTACGCTGCAGGGAAAGTAGTGAAGGAGATTGACGAAGAGGATGCAGAGGCGGACGTCACGACGCCTCTTGCTGGTGGGATCGACGACCGCGACGAGGGCTGGGGAGACGCGACCTTGGTAGCCAATACTCCTAAACATGCCCCTGCCCCTGTTCCCATGCCCATGCCCATGCCCATACCAGTACCGGGCGCAACACACGACAGGAGCGGAAGCATCGCACGTCCTCTTCTGGCCGACCTCCATACTAGGTCCGGCTCAGAATCCGATGGTGGTGTTGGATTAGTCGGAGGACAAGGTCACGACCGCCAGCGAAGCGAAAGTCGAGGTCTCGCCTTTGGAGACGTTTTAGGAGACGGAGGACGGTATCCATCTCTTCCTCGACACCAGCACTCGTCGTCTGTGGTAGACGAGTTCGGCCTCCGCCCGTCGAGGACGAGGACACGCTCAAGACCAGACGGAGATTCTGATACCGTAGAGGAAGACGGGATTGGGAGTATGGCAGGAGTGGGTACGGCTGCGAGAGGCGGGAAGCTTGGGAAAGGGCTGGGAATTGATCCCTTGGCTCTCGGGAGGCGGTGACCTCCGTTGAGCGCGTTCATCGTTCGACTAGGGGCAAGTCGTCCTCAGTTGCCCGTTCTGAGTGACTCGGAATGACGTCATCTTATACCTTATCGAACCTCACTTCGCCATCGATCCTCTGGAACTTCCTCCCCGGCCATTCTGTCTTCGCTGGACGTTCCCCAACCCCTTCCCCTCGTTTTCCATGATTGATGCTCCCCTCATCGTGAACGGCGATTCACTACGCTCGTTCATCCACCCTCAAAACAACATGCGCTCCCCATCCATGTGGCCCACCAAAATTCACCTCCATGTCGCCTCGTACTATATCCCTCACCACCCCTCTCTGCCCCTATTTGTTTACTGTTCTCTGC
Organism: Myochromella boudieri; assembly: GCA_018221655.1. Lineage (NCBI taxonomy): Eukaryota > Fungi > Basidiomycota > Agaricomycetes > Agaricales > Lyophyllaceae > Myochromella > Myochromella boudieri. Next base: position 35,268 of record JABCKU010000127.1, on the reverse strand, counting down.
TCATGATCATTCACGGACTTTACTCACCGCATACGCTCACGCTCACGCTCACTCGAATTTATTTATCACTCATGCACGCCCCCATTCTCTTTGGTATCTATGGTTCTTATATGATATCCCGTATTCGATGAAGTATAATCTCCCTCCCCTCCCCTCCTTTAGCTACTGTTCCTTCTTTTCTTTTTGTATGGGACGCTTGTTCCTGCTGGCGCTGATCTTGGATTTGGATTACCTACGCCTCCGGATATACCTACTCATGTCCTCTCGTTAAGCTGATTAGTCCTTGAGTACTTACCTATTGGAATGAAAGAATGTTTGCATCTTGGCCTTCTGGGGCTTGTGCTTCGGTAATGCAGGCATGCGACTGTTGTCAGTGAGGTACGTCGTACACACGTGTCTGTAAGTTAAGTCGTCACTAAATTCGTCTCTTAACATAGCCCCTTCCTTGGCTTATCTATATTGAAAATCTCGAGAACTGGCCTGGCTCAGATATTATCATTGGTAGTACTTAGTAACGACGCTCGATTTGTTGGCGCGTGAGTGGATGAAATCTTCTAACGCTATCACAGATTACCGAATATTCATTAGCTCCGTAGGTTAGGTAGATGTAAGTACTAATTTCTGTTCTGACTAATACGCGTGACAATCGTGTACCATTTCCACCTCATGTATGTCGGTCATGACAGTCGCTCCGTTCAAACAAACCCTCTGACCATCCCACCATCTAGGACACCTCATATAGGTATGTTATGCCCACATTCTTAAGTGGTATATCTCATTTACAACAGCTATAGTATCGCGAACACCATGTCACTCTTACAAGAATTGCCTCTCACACGCCGGAATCGCAACAGCTCGGAAAACTTTCTACGGGATTTTCCTCCTGAGCTTCTCCTTGAAATCTTCTCGTTTTGTTTACCAGATAAAGTTCAGAACCTCTCGTCTACTCGTAGGCGTACTATAAAAGTCCACAATCTCCCGCCTAACCGCACCGAAGCACCGTGGTCACTGGGAGAAGTATGCTCACTATGGCGATTTCTATCTCGTTCCTGCCCTGGGCTCTGGGGGAAAACCATGATCAATATCGATGAATCGGCGCGCCGTGGATACCCCCACCGCTGCCACCCAACCGATTCACTACCAGCTGCTGCTTTCCTCCTTCCTCAGGAAGCATTATTATCTGTGACATATCGAGGAAAATTTCCAAGGACCCCAGTAACCCTCGTTCCTCATATATGGCGTATCCAGGAATTATTTCTTACACTTAACACGGAGACGTATGAAGCGTTATGGGAATTGGTGTCACCTGATGCGTTTTTGTTGCTCCAAAGCTTGGGATTAAGCTTTTGTAAGAACCATGCTGCGCAGCTTAACCAAGGCGACCTGACACACTGGGAACGGTTCAAGCCATTCGAACTGGCCCAATGCCTTCGAAAATTTACCATGGAGTCCTCGCCACATCTCGGTGTGTTATCACTCAACATCCCATGGAAGCAACTCGAATCTCTCCATATCTACGCACGCGCCGATACGGATTTCCAAATCTCCCATTCTGCATTATTGAATTGTCCATCCCTGACAGAACTATCTCTACGTACCTTAGGCGTCTACGATGCGCGCGATACACCAACACCAACTCTTAATACTCCAACAAAGAGCTTGCGCCTGTTAGAATTAAATCACGTCTGGAACAACCTTTTGAGCCTGGACCTTTTTAATGCCGAATTAAGCGCAGAAGTCCTACATGGAGTCCTCGTGCAGTGCACCCAACTGGTAACACTTGCTTCCCCTCTTCCTCTCCGAGGACATCATATAAGCGTAACTCGAATGATAAATTTGCCATATCTAAAAAATCTTTCCTTTTCTCACCCGCATGACTCTTGGCTCTTCAAGATGCTTGCAGTACCCTCCCTCACCTCGCTGGAAGTACAAACTGGCATCTTCCAACATCTTTCCGTAATCCGGGATCTTGAAACGTTCGTATCATCTGGAAAGGTTCTGTCAACCTTCAAGTATCAAGTGCAGGTCCCAGACTGGGACTATAACAGGGCTTTTCTCGATGCCGCAGCCATACGTGATCTCCTGGCTACGATCGCTTCCGCAACAGAAGTCGAGATTGGGAAAGAAAGTTGTATTCCTCTGCAATGCTTGAGGGATATTGCTGCTGGCGTCCTGCTTCCGAAACTCCGATACCTCAGGTGCCAACCTGAGTCCCTGGACGCATTTTTCGACATGGTCGAGGCTCGTTTGGCAAATGATACACGGGCTGGGCGTGCCACCCTTCGTGAAGTCGTGTACGTCGGTATAGAGCCCGAACCTACCAGCGAAGAAAAAGATAGGTTGGCGGAGCGCTTGAAAGCTCTCTATGGCCAGTATCCACAGTCTATAAAGTGTACCCTGTTGGACTAATTGGGATCGTCCACGATCAAGCAGAGTGAAATTCCGTGCAACAAGAACTAGAGGCATTAAATGCCATCGCAGGCTATCCCTATTATGTAGCGATCGTCAGAAGCAGCCGTATTTATACGGAATGGCAGGGCAGTAAGCACATCATAGTCGTGATTTTATATGTCAGAGAACGGTGTTTATGGAAGCAACTGCTAATCGATGGCATACGGGATGGAGATAATCATTGTGATGATTGTGATATTTCGCAGACTGTACACCCAGGCTCGGCGATGAGGAGGCCGATATCTAAATATATTAATCGCATTATCGCGTTGGCGATAGTTAACTTATGGTCTACATTGAATCTGTGGTAGGTACTGATCACGGATGATCTTTCTCTTCGTGTATGGGTTCAGTAGAGAGTTTAATGTTACTACCTCACAATAGCAGATACACCCGTGTGCAGTACGAGTAGATCCTTCTTGCTTACAAATGACTGCTATTATTAAAGCGAATAGACTTAGAAACGTCGGTAAAATCTGGGTCAAGCATGGCTTGCGCTGTCCTACGATAATTCAGAGTAACGAGCAGACTGTTGACGTAAACTTGCGGTTATGGGATGTTTAGCGACTATTAGGCTACGGTTGCCAGGTTTAACTCACGTTTACTGCGAATCAATGCCAGTGGTAGGAATCCATCAGTTTTTGGTAAGGCTATCCACTGGCAATCACAGTAAGAACGCATGAAGACAAACTTTATGAATGAACATACAAGAATGAGAGTGAGGGATGAAGTACCGCTATTTAGATAAGTATGTGTGTCCGCCTGAGGTGGAGTGCGTGGAGCTGACCTTGTCAAGATACCTGGAACATCATAGTACCACATAAATATCTTACATGATGCCACCACTCACCGATATTAACAATGTATTGCTTTAATTTCTTGAGGACAGTCTCTGTCCTGCATAGTAAAATATAAGGGCTTTCCCTGATCGCGATTAGGGTCAGGAAAACCTGCCTATCAGAATGAGACCTGGGGAAGGGCTTCAGTAGGAAACGGAAGCCAGTGGATAGTCTTACCGATTGCGATGCAAGTAGAACCACAATGAAAGGGATATTATGATATCGCACACCGAAGTCGTAGAAAATTCGATACTGCCACTAACCTTCAAAGAACGCATATCGAATAAAGTATCCAGAGTTATTGCGTGACTTACTGGTTTAATATGGTCGTGTATGCCGCCAAGAGAGTTGGTAACCGTTCTATACAGTATAACATAAGGAAAAGGATGAGATGGCTGATATGTATTACCCACAAGTCGCCCCAAAGTACTGAAAGATTATCAACAATGGAGCAATCACCAAAGGGTTTAGTGGACTTACCGAATCCGAACACTGCAGTCCCGGTCGTTTTAGGCCATCCTTAATTCAAAAACTGAGTAGGCTACTGACCCAGTTGAACGATGGACAAGAATGACTTAAAATCATTAGTTAAATATACCCAACCGAGAATTAGGCTCACGATGAGATAGGCTAGCTTTATATTTCCGCTCACTAACAAATGTCATACACGGAAGAGAGTCAACAATAACCACTTACAAGTATAGATTCTCACAATATCAAACCTATCCGTAATATGAGATACGCATTTAAAGCCGAAATGACTTGCATGCTGGTTGCTTACCCATGTATTATGCCAGTGATGAGGTACTAAGGCAGTCATTCATACAACTAGGCGTTTTTTAAAGTGAGACTACTCACAGTTGCAATGAGCGCTGCCTTAGATAGCCTTTGAGCCACAACTAAGATAAGAAGTGCATACAGAGGGCTTACTCCAAGTGACCTATTTGGCGTGAATGGGATAATTATGGAGAGGAAAACCCGTAGAACGCACCAGTGGAATTCCCCAAGACCAAGGGACTTTTCCGGCCTACGGCATGTGATATACCAAAAATGCACTACCTCAGCAACCATAGCAAGTTGGAAAGTGTCCAGTGTCCTGCGAACTGAGTATTGATAAAGGTGAAGCAAAAGCATAGCTCACAAGGATAGCCAAACCTACGGACACAAGTGCACTCAGTGGAAGTGAAGGTAAGTATTAAAATGCAAGAGACGAAGGACTCACTATACCGCGTACTAAGATTTTATCTTCGCGATACCGTCGGAGGTAGATGGTAGCTTGAGGCATCGTGATACCAAACAAGCTGATAGTATCCATGCATTAGGCATCGGAAGCGCCGGCTTTGAAGATATGTACGCACAAACACCCGGTCATCATTCCTACGACCTACTGTGAGCTGGCGGCTGAGTTAAGATTAGACACTAGAACTGGCCAATAATAACAGGAGCGTAAAGCACTCCAAAACCCGCCGTCAATCCTTCGAGGCCGACAGTTTCAGCCATAATTGGTTGTATTTCAGCGTATTGCCGATGAAGCCCAAGGGCGACGTCTGGGAACCTTGGTGTATTGCTGTGGACTACTGGGGCGATAACGGATTACGGAAATCTGCTTACTAGATTACAAAATTTAGTTGAGTGCGATGAAACAGGAAGTATACTGGCAGTGCGAAACGAGTTGTTGAGGTAAGGACAGGGAGTGATGCCCAACGACTGAGCTTTGATGGTTTTGGTTTCATGATATAAACCAGGAAACAACTAGTCAGTACGTGACTTGGAGCTATCATAATCATTGGGTTGCCGTTGTCAATCAACATCACGTCACGGGTCACACCTCGGCCCGTTTAATAAACCAGTCAACGGTTTCACCCAGAAAGTCTTTGTCACTCAATCACGTACAGTAAGTTGTCCCAGCAGCTCCGTCCCCGTCCATACCCATTCTTTGTACACAGATTTACGCTTTAAGCTGGGGTTTAAACGCCGTACCTACGCAAGAGTGTTTGGCCTCGTCGATGGAGTCCACAAAGTCAATATCAGCTGGGGGCTCCTCCAATCTAGTGAGCTACACTATCTTGCATCAACTGGTCTAACTCTCGTCCACAGTAATACGATTGCACTCCATGGTGACACTGTCCTGCTAGAAGGAGTAAAGTATGCGCTTAAGTATCCAGTATTTCATATTACTAAACGCTTGAACACAGCTGCCTGGAGGTTTTGGCAATAACTAAAGTGTTCTGCAGTGAGTCGCATATAGTTGGGATCGCGACGATGTGCATATGCACAGGTGTTGCGAATGTCGAGGGACGGATATCCCTCATCTCACTTAACGGTTCGAGTTCTACCAGGACTCTTCGCCTTCGTTGAGCCTACATTATCCCATGCTGCTTGCTCCAGTTCCTTTACACGCTCCTAGGCCCATTCTCCCACTTGTATATCGGCATGTGTTATGACATTCAGTACTCTGCCTTTCACGAACCGCAGACGATCAGCAGTAGCACTGCTTTATTCACAACCCCATATCAACAACGGCCGACGCCTGGACTTGCTACATGCACTGCGACTATATACGCCCACTATAGGATATTATTCCGTAATCAGTAAGCTCTATATACTTTCTACGACTCCCTTAATTCGCCTCTAGCTACCTTTTTATCCCCCCTAGCGGTCTATCTATATATGGGTGCAACTACCTACGCTTCAGGTATGGGTGTGACCTCAAAATTAATGAAAATAAAGCCCTTGTGACTTTTGGTAAGTTCTAAAGCTTATATTACTGTTTATTTTCTGAATTCCGTAGTCATTCCATATAGCTCGACTATCTCGCATCCAGAGTGCAATTACCCACCCCTGCCCACCCGAGGTTATCAGAATGACCTCGAAGGTGGTGACTTTTATTAAATGTCAGCCCGTTAAGGGTGTCCAAGTTGATCCATGTTAGTATCCCATGATGTCATGCACATACATACTATTCTAGGTTCGAGGCAGTTCAGTTTCATATCGTGTTATATCATGCCTAATGTGTTCATTTTGGTTTATACCTTATACACTCCCTATTCAGTGAGGTGACTTTTCAAACCGTAAGCTACCCCGAGAACATAGAGCCGAAGACGGGAAGCCGTCAACCGCTTCAGATCCGCTGCCAAGCAGAACGGTAGTATCCTTATCCCGCATGACGTTGGTTTGACATTCGCAACAATAGACGATGGCTCTCAATGATGGTTGACTGCGCAGCCTTATTTAAAGAATGTCACAGAGCCATCATTTCGACGGCTTGACTCACACAGGCTGTGACTGTTCTTTAAAAGTAAGTCGGAGGCCATCCGTTACTCGCAATCCCGATGTCCCCGACTACCCCTCTGCTTTTCCAGCCTACCAAGATTGGGCCACTCGCTCTCGAGCACCGTATCGTACTTTCACCCCTCACTCGGTTCAAATCTGGCAGAACCGATCATATTCCGATCACTCGCCTTATGAAGGAATATTATTCACAGAGAAGTTCTACTCCGAAGTCTCTGTTAATAACAGAAGGTACATTTATCGCAGCCAGAGCCGGTGGCATTAGGAATGTTCCAGGAATATGGAACGATGAACAGATTGACGCGTGGCGAGAGGTCAGCCTCCTAAATACGGTTGTTCCCTTCGAGAGAACTGAGGGTACGACTTTTGTCAGATTACCGAACAGGTTCACGCCAACGGGTGCCCCATATTTCTCCAACTCTGGGCACTGGGACGTGCGGCGGATCCAGATGTCTTGGCTTCTGAGGATCCTTCCTTATCGTTGGAGGGTCCGTCATCCATACCACTTCGTGCAAGACCATTACCATTACCAAAGACCCTATCCAACGATGAGGTACACGAGTATGTGCAGTTGTATAGGCAGGCCGCCAAGAACGCTGTTGAGAAGGCCGGGTTCGATGGCGTTGAGATCCACGGTGCGAATGGATACCTCATTGACCAGTTCCTCCAGGATATGAGCAACGATAGGAGGGATGAATACGGAGGCAGTGTAGAGAACAGGAGTAGGTTCGCACTGGAAATAATTGAGGCCATCACGGAAGCAATCGGCGTAGAGCGCACAAGTCTTCGTATAAGCCCGTGGAGTCCTTTTATGGGTACATACTTCTGCCCGCTTCCGTGACATCCCCTCTTCTGACCCGTCTTTATTCTTTGCCCTGCAGATATGGCTATGCCAGACCCCAAACCACAATTTTCGCATCTCGTCTCGACCGTCAAAGCTAAATACCCCAAACTGGCATACCTCCATCTCATAGAACCACGCGTCAGCGGCCACCTCGATCGTTCTCCCGACTCCCACGAATCAAACGATTTTATCCGTAAAATATGGAAACCATTGCCGCTTGTAGTTGCGGGAGGCTATACCAGAGCTTCTGCTTTGAAGACCGCAGAGGAGAACGGGGATCTCGTAGCGTTTGGGCGCATGTACATAGCCAACGTATGTTCGCTTCCTCTTACCACGATCAGTATTATTGACTAATCTCATCTTGTTAACGTAGCCCGATCTTCCGTATCGAATCAAAAACGACATCCCCCTTACTCCATACCTACGTACAACGTTTTACATCCCTGGTGACGAGCCTGGAGCAGAGGAAGGTTACACTGATTATCCCTTTGCCCTGCAATGTGATGGCGCTAAACAAAACTCGGAGAGTCATCTTTAGTGTCGGAGGATTAAACCAGGTGAATTGTTATAACAATGGTTCACTGCTTTTCATTTAGATCAGTAGCCAGGCACTTACTCTTTGTTTTATTACTTTCTTCTATTTCAAATTACATGATTATTAAGTCGGTCACCAGTCATTCATATCTTATAATTTATGAAAATATAGATGTAACGGCACCAATTGTCGGTACGACTAGCTTGAGGGATCTTGAGGATATTCTTGGTGTGTATCTACCTATCGGATCTTTTTTGATCCATTATCGCCTCAAGGTGGTTAGCCCTTCAACTAACAATTCTCCTTCGCAGCCGGCCCACATACCACTCACGGAGAATGAGATCAAATACTTTGAGGAGCCATACAAACCACAGGAGGTTATCTGACGTACTTAAGACGAGGTAGGACGTTAGATGAGAATGTAGGGTTGTGTTCTTTACAGCTGCCATAGCCAAGTTATATTGTATAACGTGCGGTTGAGTACTTGGCTAGCTTATCGTAGTCGCTACATACTCATTTCCAGCATAAAAATGATGTTTCCCCATCTGAACTCCTTGATACAGCTCGCTAATCTTATTAGAGTTTGCACCCTCCCATGAAATAAATTCTTAACATCTCTTGGGCCAATATGAGTGAATGGACATCTGTGTACGAGTGACTGTGGTTCGATTAATACGCTACTTGCGCCATCAAACCGCCTGTTCACTCCTCGTTCCTTCCATCTGCGCCTGCTTCTGTATGCTGACCGATATTACTATCATCGTCTTGTAAATCAACGCCGATGCTGAAGCAGCATGTTTCAACCATGGAGCACTCCTGGCTGACCAGTATGACAACCAAAAGCGGATACGCAGACTGATTGTAATTCGTTTATTCATATATCAGGTAAAATAATGTACGAGTCTGATGGCACCCACCGAGGCAAAAGTAAAAAGTATATTCGTCATCTGCCCCCAAAACATCGAGCCATAAGTAGGCTGAGGTACAAATGCGGTGATGACAATGATAATCTGCATATGCGGAGATTATTTAGAACGATCTAAGAACGTTGTCTATTCACTGGTCTCATCAACAATTACCTACCTGGATTACACAGTACACACCACCGGATTCTGCAAGGACGAGTAAAACATTGAACACTTTAGATGGCATGACGCCTAGACATTGAATTAATCGCCGATGATACCTTCAAGAAAAGTACTCATCATCAAAAACAAAACGAATTGGTAAACTTTGAGCCATACCAGAGTTTCGTCAAAATCAGTGCTGTTGATAAAAGGTTAATTGTAAGGGAAATACACTGTGAAGCGGTCCAGAGAGCTTGGGAAATCATTGCAAGTGATTCTCCAGCGGTGACAGAGGCTACCGTCATCGTAGGATCGCAAATATCGATCACTAGGAACGTGGTAGACAATGCTTGTGGTAGTCAGTAAATGGGACACGACAGAAACTGTATAAATCTACCAACTAGCCCAAGGAAAAAGGTACATGGTACGGCCATAAGCCACCTTTTCCGGGAATACAATACCCAAGCCCTCCAAATTACCAGGGCATCGTTCAATATTACCTAGGGTGCCGGTTGTTAGCATAGACGACAGAATTGTTATGAACCAGCCGACCTGTGTCTGCAATGACCACTGGGAGAGCGCATCACTTAGAATTAAGTCCAACCATGGTTTCCGACTGTCCGCTCCCATAGGATATATTGTTATCCTAGTTAGTTGTTGAAAGACGACCATATTTCCGTATAAGTGGATCGGTATAGTAACCACACTTGATATGACAGCGATCAAGAAAAATCGTCTTTGCCAGGTCGATATTCCGCGTTGCCTAGGTTTGAGGTACATAAGGTTGGCGTTCTGAAGCTTAACAGATATCTACCTGAGATCGACGATAGCAAGGACCGTGAGCCCAAAGATTATACCTGCGAAAGAGGCTTGGAACATATTGTACCGATATGATTTCATTACAACTCGCACCATCACAGATACCGCCCATTCCGTTGCATAGAATAACATTTCTATTGAGTGACATCGCCATTTTCGCGAGGTTGGAGCGTTCTTCGTTTGACATTCTTTTTCAGCTCTTTTTCTAGTGAGGTACCTTTTCAAGGTTGACTTTTCAGGGTGTGGGTGATTGGAAGTTGGGAATGCAAGGATCATCCGTACATACCTTTTGTACGGCAGTTCATGACTGTGTAGCGGGGGCCAGCCACCATGTCAATGTCATTTTCCGTATATCTTGATAGAGATCTAATCTGTCAAATAGCTCTTTCAATCATAATGACCATCTATATACCTACGGCGCTTGTTGGACGGTTATTGAAGACGTAATGATCGACGCAAGATCTACATGAGTGGAGATGATCAGACGCCGAGCGGAAAGGATAGCACGAAGAATTGAAGTACTATACATGACCACATATATGTTCACCTGATATACACATTAAATGAGATAAATATCAAAGCTCTAAAAGACAGAAGAATCACTGATAGAACCTATAACACAACGGTTGCGAAAGAAATGGGCAGCCAACAGCCTAACAATGGGAAAATCAAAGGTTCAACAGATACAGGTAGGCGTTTGAGTTTGATCAAATCGATGAAAGATGTTCAGGAACCTCAACGTCTGATGTTTCCAAGTTCCTGTAACTGTTTTAGCTCAGCATCGAGTAAAGCGATAAAATATAGTAGCTCTATGCAGATACGTTAATGAGGGTTTGTATTGGACTAAGAGAAGCTGGAGAGAGATGGCAATTGCAAGGCAAGAATTCTCGCCTCGATTAGGTGGCCATCTTCAAGCGGCTTACATAATCATCGTTCTTTTTTTCCGTACTCGAATCGACCAGCTTGCCTCTGCGAATCTGTAACTTTCATCATCCTATAGCTATCAGCTAGCAATAGTAAGGCTGCACTCCGCCATTCATCTCCCTGTCAAAATATCGTTGAAACTTTGACTTCCCAAGTTTTCTCTCACTCTTGCAACGTCCACGTCACCAGTTGCCCATCTGAAGATCAGAGGCGGTACAACTCAGTGGCTAGGCTCATGATGATTCTGGGCCACAGACATGTCTTTCCTCAATGGGTAAACCCAAACCATATCGAAATGGCGTGACGTAGGTATGGTTCTCTCTCCCGACTACCCCACCAACCGAACTGACGCTCAGATATCGCAGCGATTAAGTGAATAGGAACGCCCAAGCAAGACGATATTGTCCTAGATCAAAAAAATGTTACCTATCCTCGTGAGATGACCCGCCCTTCCTCCATTAATACGGCTAACCTGTTGTCCCAGTATTTTACATCGATACGGGATAAATACCCACAAGTGGGCGATTACGACGACGAAGCCTCAATCGGCCATGTCTGTAACCAAAAGTCGGCCACTAGCTGAGAGCACCGTGGATTCCATCTTCTACCATGGCCTTTTTTCCAGTAGGCACCACCACAAGAATCGACCCAGGTACCAGTTCATGTCGTCTCTGCATTTCCCAGCTCTGATATTTTCAACCCAGAGTAGCTACTACGAGTTCGATCAGCGTTTGGGCTACTCCGTATGCCTCCGCTGCCACAGCTCCCGATGTGTACTCTATTCCTTCCGGGAGCTATCGTTGCTGGGCACATGGTATGTCTCCACTCCACTCCCTCTACCCCCACCTTGACATTCCACTTCTACAGCCGCTGCAACTTCGGTCCCTGTTGCAGAGGTACCGCCCTACACTATCCGATATGAAATGTTCAAAAGACGCAGGGTGCAAGGCTAGCTGATTGTGTTCTACTAAAGTGCGAGGCACGGAGAATACACTTCGCTCTCGAACAGCCAATCCCGTTGATCTGGCGCTCATAATCCGGAGACCTCGTTCTAGTAGAACCGTGGGCATGATAGGAGAAAAGGTAGCGAAACAGATGGCAGAGAAAACCCTCCCTTAGTAGCCACCCGAGCATCATGCAACCCCAACGACAAGGATTTGAGCTCTGTGCTCTCGGACAGACGAAGGCTGTATAGCGCCTAGTTGGAGCGAGCGCATGTCAGCCCACCATTGGCCGTCGTGCCCAGGATATCAGGAAAAGCAGGAATCGAGGACGAGCATTTTGTATGGGCTGCGGGCAGGTGGACATCAATTGACGTTGCAGCAGCTGCTGCGAAAATCTTTCGCGTCGACGGCCTTTTCTGCCTGCGCCTTCACCCGTGTCATACGTCCTACTGTAAGGTGATCCTCCGAAGGCTAACCAGTGGCATTGATCGGGATTGGGAATGGCGACATAGGAGGGTGGCCGCGAAGGCGAAAAATTTAATGAATGGCTGGGGTTCAACACTTCGATTTCTGGGCGGAGTAGACGGTCGTTAGGACTTTGCATCGTTGCATCGGAATGCATGTTGCCTTCCGTTGGCGCTCCCTGATTGGCCAGTGAAACCGGGATGATGTCATCAACTCCCTCCATGTGGAGTCGGACACTTTGGTTGCCGCTCCCTAGACTTTTCGCCTTCGCTGGATGTCCCTCAGCCTATGCTTATGCTCTAACGTATTCCCCGCCTTCCCTCCTCCCCCCGCATGACTTTCTAATGAAACCTTCCGAAACCCCATTCACGCACATATATACCTATCAAGTTCGGCCGTTTGCGAAGAAGTCGAGGGGTTTCCACATACCTCCCGGTTATTTTCCCTGATTATCGAGGTATCTAACATGAATATCCGTACCCGTACTGCAACAAGCTCGTTGCCATGATTGTGCAAGTACAGGAATAATAAACCATTTTCCTTTACGAAAAAGTGGTTACACTCCTTTACCTCTCATTATTCGTGCTGGGCATTAATGTGGTTTCTACACTAGATAATCATACTCCGAATCTGGCCAATTTATAATGCTATGGTCTTCGCTCTCTCAGTACATTTCATGCTCCTTTCCTCTCTTTCGTAAGACAATGAACTGTATCAACGGCACTTGGCAGATATCGTTCACAAACCAGGCTTAATCGTGCCGCAAATTATTCTTTCTCGTCGTTGGTATGTTCAGGCCATATACCTACGTGTATAATTGGCTACCCACATCAATTTACCAAAGTACATTGGATAGACCGTTCATATCGTTCATAAAGAACGCTCAAGCGCTGAGTAAACTGTTCCTCTTCTTCAGCAGTTGGCCTAGGTCGCAGGCCAATGCTCACGGCATCACGAAGGGTTACACGTCCAGCACGCGCATCATTATCCACGCGAGACTCTATCATATCAAGGAACGCAACCAGTGAGGCAGGCTGACCACGAAAGTATTCGAGTTTTGGGAGTAAAACACCAGCAGCAATGCTCTTTAAACAATCCTCAGAGACGATAAAGTCTCTACCGGTGTCGATATGTGTAGCAGATGGGATTGTAGCTAGGAGAGCACCAAGGTCACCGGTGGGGGTGCCACTAGCTCCGTAGAACCCGCCACCAGCGTAACGGGCTTGATAAGCAAACGATGACAGCGAGCACGCTGAAAGTACAAGCATCTGCTGAATGACGGAAAGATCCAGTGAGATGTTAGTTTGAATCGATAACCTGTTGAGAGATGGTAGGAGGAGTAGCTCGAAGAGCCAGGAATCGTGCGCGTAAGATAGATATAATGTTTTGAGATGTGGTAAATGGATCGTTTGTGTCATGTCCACGTGCTTTCCTTGTAGGGGTAGAGGCGAGTAAAGGGTTACCAGCTGTGTACACTGCCGTAGGATCCCATGAAGAACTTCCCCAAGTAATTCGGATTTAGATAAGTTGAGCACAGAAAGGTTATTCAACATGGGATCCAACCCTAACAATAACGAAGTCTTCACCCTCGTTTCATCAGCCGAAGCTTGTTTGATGAGAGGATCGTATGCACCGAACGTACGTAGAGTGAGTTCTTTCAGTGAGGTGCAATTACGCAAAACGGAGAAAGATGTTCGGAATGCTAAATCCGCGTGCGCGTTGATATTGAGAGATTCGAGTTGCTTCCATGGGAAATCGAGTGACGACAGAGGAAACAGGGGCGAAGTGTCCATCGTCAATCTTCGAAGGGAACGGGATAGTCCAAATAATTTGAAGCGTTCCCATCGTGATTTTCTATTACCCATCTGGCCACCGTCAATTAATCGAAGTTCCAGAATTTGGATTTCCGATAAAACATCAGGTGAAACTAAATTCCAGAGTCCTTCGTACGAGTCGACGGTCAGGCGAAGAGAAAGATGTTGGATACGCCATAGGTAAGGAATAAGAGTAGGTGCGATGTCGGGAAGCGTCCCACAATAAGTCACGGATAGAAAAGCTGCGGACGGAAGGTGAGTAGTAGCAGCGTGTAACGTTTGAGGGGAGTGATCTGAATACCCGTGGCGCGTTGTATCAATGTTAAGCATGGTTTTGCGCCAAAGTTTTGGGTAAGAATGAGAAATGAATCTCCACCGGGAGCAGACTCTCCCGATCAACCAAGGGGCTTCGCCTGGCTTAGGCGGGAGATTTTGGGTACGTTCGGGCAAGCAATGTAGAAATATTTCGAGGAGGAGCTCTGGAGGGAGAAGTTGTATATTTGCATTGGAGTTTAGAGCGGAGGAATCGCCAAGTTGTCCGCTCCCAGGCGATGATGCTACGTTGTCCAATAACTCTGCTTTCTCGGCGGAGACTTTCATTACAATTAGCTCCCTGCTAATAAAACGAGCCACAATAAGCACAGCAGACCGGCGTGGTGAGGCGACAGTATTATATACGCACCGACAGTTTTAGGAGGGAAAGAAGAGAGAGGGAGTCGTTGCCCATGATTGGAAACATTTTTCTACCTTTTTAAGTAATGGTGTGTCTATCAAAAGGCTGTGAGTCTATGACAGGAAACGGCAACGCGGTAAGGATCCATAACCGGCGCGCCCACGTTTGTCAGAAAGTATAGCTGATAAGGATCACTGACACCGACGTCCCGACTCGGAACAAAACACGTAAATAGTGCACAGCAATGAAAGGATTTTCAAGCCTCAACGTATGCAGGCTTCACAAGGGGGCAAAAAATAAGATAGTGGCCTACGTTTTGGTTGTGCGTCAACTATGAGCCATACGTAGAGCAAAGGCAAGAACAAGGTTAAACAAAGTCGAGATCTAGAGCTCCGCAAGGATTCAGCCCTAGTGGGGTAAATTTATAAATCAGTAAGCTTACCATTTGCAAATAGCGTATAGTTTTAAACGTAGAACCTCTCTCCTTTGGGTCTCCAGCTTGAAATTGCCTCAAGTTTGCCTCCTTGAACACTGTGCTCCGTCGCTTTACGAGGCGTACACCATATTCCTGTTCATGTCTGATCCAAGGGGGAGGCGGCTTTGCGGTGCAGGATCGGAAGATAGGAGGACACTTTTACATAGCGGGCTATCACTTCCTTATGCCTCATCTAACTCATGACTGTAAACAGAAAGTAAATTCTCACATTTATTGGGTGATTATGCCACTTGGCCCTCCACGTTGCACTGCATCTACCACGGATATCGATCCTGAAGGATACATAAGCGCTACGGAAACTCTTACTCACGCTCAGGCATTGGAATACGGCGACCCAATACGTCACTGTTTGGACAAGCCTCCGTTATATTGAAAAAGGTGTTCGAGGATGTAGGCCGTCCCCTGAAATATCTGAGTTTCGGAGGTGGAATTCTTGCAGCAATATCCGTCAGACGTTCCTCAGATCGGGAATGTCAGGGACGCCATCTCCTACGGGGCTCTTTTTTTGCGGTCCAGTATTTAATATTCGATGGAAAATAGTTAGACGTACGAATACCGCAATTTTCTGGATGACGGAAACATCCTGAGAGATGCTTATTTATACCTCGAGCTTCGTGGGAGATGACGCAACGATCAGTTTAGTAAGCCGCGAATCTTGTGGGTAAGAAATGGGCGGGCTGAGGAGGCTGGGTAGACCAATTATCAGAGTCATGTTGTTGTTGGGATCACAATCGATTGAGAACAACCTTTCGACCCTCAACCTTTCTAAGGTCGAGCTACTTTGGATGGCCTCCCTGGAGTTCTTTCACAGTACACACGGCTAGTACTCAATATCTCCGCCCCTCTACGAGATAATCGGATAGGAGTCTTCACTCGTAGCTCGGAGGCCAAGGACTGCGCATTGGATGAGTCTGGAAAGTGATATGACATCCATACGTTAAGGAAGAGACTGCAGTAAGAATGCTCGATGGTCGTTAATGCCCCTAATAGCATCAAGGGTCATACATGAACAGTCAGCACGGTCCACACAAGGTATGTACTTACCTACGCAGCTCCTGGTGCATCCTAGGCGCACCAACAAACCTCTACGCATATATTGGGCTGTTGCTCGAAGTAGCCATCATAAGAACCGGGAATGCACCTACCTAATATTGTTTCTCGTATTGGGCTACAACGTGGCCACAGCGTCCTCGTGTGGCGGTGCGTAACATTGGTGTAAAACTTTTCTTTTGGGCAAGCAGTGAGAGAAGAGTTTGGGTAAATGATGTTTTAGAACGACGTACCTTCATAGTGGAAACATGCAGGAGCTCGAGGCTACGCATAACAATGACGGGTGAAGCAATTGACCTCCACTTACACATATTCTGTCGTCTGTGATGAGCAGAACTCTGTCGATGAACGTGCGACTACAGCACATCCACGGACTGTTGAGGAAATGTAGGGCCAGATCGGGAAAGAGTGGATGGCCCCATGTGATATCAAATTATATGCCAACGGCGATCCGGGGAACATTTCCGACCGTCCTTGATCTCAGATCTTCCAAAGGTGAAAATAGCCGAGTTCAATACGTAGCGTTAACGAAATATTTATAGCGAAGATGCCTATGTATTATAAGGCCAATCAGTCAATTGTGAAATCAATTGAAGATGGCCGCGAAAGACTACTGAAGGTGACGATCAAATTTGACCAAGATGTATGAGGGAGGAACTCACAAACTTAGAAAAACGATTGTGTTTTATCGCGGATGGTTAGGTACCACGAAGTGACCGAGTAAGAGTAGAGCATAGCAGAAACTCTCTACAGTATCGTATATGTTGTCGGAACAAAAGAACTGAGAAAGCAAGAAAAAAGCGCGAAAGAATTCACCAAGAACGTCACCTGCTGTATTATGTAATGATATGAGAAAACCGATTAAAAGTTCAAATTTCTCCCCCCTTCAACTTTCCCCTCCGTTCCGAGGTATTCACATTCTAAGCTCGCTGTAGTCTTGATATCTGCTGTCTGAACAGTGCCTCCATCTCTTCGTTGAACGATCGAATCCTACAAGTCCTAGATATCGCTCCCTGGGTAGACTTTGCAGGCTGGCCAATGGCCACCCCCCATTGAGGCTGTTTTGCCATTGCGTTTTTGCCCTATCCATTTTCTGAGACGATATTACCCAGAGTCGACAAGGGTACCTTGTCTGTCCTCAGCTTCGGTATGATTACGTGACAGGTAACGCTCCTAGCCATGCACCCTCCACGTATGCCAATAACAACTTAGGAGAAGACCGGGTTGCTTCTTCGATTGCACGGCTATGGGGTCTACCATATGTACGTTCTCCTCTAATCGTTTCTTTTTCGACGCCGACGCTAAATCTGGGGCGCTACAGGGTATAGTACGGTCTTATGCTGGATAGTGCTGCTGTAGCTCAAGGTCCGATCCCGTGCGTCAATTTGACTTTCCACTCTTTACATTGGCTGACTATATGCCTATAGCTTCTGACACCGATCAAGCTCAAACACCCGACCCAAAATACGCCCCCATGACCAGACGACCTCGTTAGTGGCTGGTATAGCCTAGGTACCATCTCCTCTCTTATTCCGTTTACTACCCTGACGCTCACGATCTCCGCAGCTGAGACACTCCCGATGGCCATTTTCGCCTTCCTCCTCATGCCGCACTAAAGCGCAGCGGTCACCTTCCAACGTCATTTGAAGCCGGGTAGCCCATCTTGACCATGTTGGAGAACGGGCCAGGCAGCGCTGGAACTCGGTGGTCCGCGGGCTCGGTAGTAGAGGGTAGAACGACGTGCCGAACAAGATTGCGTTACCTCCGAGACTGCATGGGTTATTGACACTCACGGTAGGCACTTCTGACACCAACGGTCTCTTCACTCCCTCTAACGCCGAGACGACACAGAAACATATGTAGTATTGAGAGCCTCCGGTAGAATGGTATTTCTCTAGGGCGAAGCAGATTCTCCTGTTCTCGTGCGTAAACCCTGTCCTTCCGCCCCTAGCCATGCTAACCTCACCTATAGTACCCATTGAGCGAGGGCAAGTACGGAACCTAAATGCACTGCGAAAATTGAATGCCACCAAGTTGCATAGGATCGTCGGGGAAGGCACCACGAAGGATTAGCTCTTTGAACGCGAGACTTAAGGTACCTATCTCATTCCTCATCACCATCGTCTTCCCTGACGTTTCTACCCTTCACAGCTACTGTAATCCCGACCCTGGCCCGCGACTCGGGCTGCTGTCTTCAGCAGGCTCCTCCCTAACAACAAACTATACGGTGTCAGGTCCGCGCATTACATTTTAGTTCGATGTGAGGTGGAGATCACGCCCCGATCTTGGTAGTTCGGTGTCAGTAGAAGGCTTTGGGATAGGAACGACACGAGTCGTCGTGCGAACGATGAGTTGCCTAGGTATGCGACTACTTCTCCGGCAGGTACGTTCCCAGACTACACAGAACCACAACGATAAGAACTCACGCCCCAAGCAGACGAGGGCTATCTCCTTCCTAATCACTGTTTGACGACATACACGCGATACCTGGGATGGTGGGATGCGGAGGGTCCGGCTCGCGTCACTTTGGCTGGGCGGAAGATGGGCAAGCTGAGGGGTGCATGTAGCGAGTGTAGGAGTATGGTTGTGAGGAGCTGTGCACCTCCATCACTGCGGTCTACAGCCCTACCACTGTGAGGCATGACGTTCAATGCGACGCCGGAGTTTTTTTTCTATTAATCTCTGTAAGCTAATGATTGGCATGTGGTCCTGTGATCCGTATACGTGCTCTTCATTTTCGCTGCCGTGGCAAACGCCTGATAGTGTTCAGTGTTCCGAATCTCGGGGGACTAAAGGCGATGGTGATCTATCTGGATCTCGGATCTATGATCCACATCCGGAGTGGTTTTGGAACCGAAGGGAACGAATGTCGATGTATGGAAAAGGTGTTGAATGATTTAACGTTCGACCATGACGGTGTAGGCCATTACCAGTTACAAGATGGATGTAGTGCACCGTGGATATTTTGTTCGTTTGATTATCTATTCGCAATGCACATCCCTTTTGTGGTGAAGATAAGCTTCTGTTGTGATCATTAACTCAAGGTCATCCGCGAGTAACCTACCAGTGCACTGGTTGCTCGCCAAACCACCCAGCCGTTGTCTATCCTCGCTGTTTGTTTCTCTACATCCGCTTGTTCAGCGCTATTGCTAATGCTACTGCAGATGGATCACTGGTGATGGCAATACTAAACGGGTCCGCAACAGAGTGTTCCCAACGAATCGGCACAATGAATATGATCAGCGTCAGTTGGCTAAAGGTTGGGGACACCAGATAAATCATCTATTTACAAGGGAAGTTAACACGACACGCTTGGAAAGTAATAGAATTAGGGACCCTGCCGACGATGATTTTTTATATTGACTGGTCGTACGATAATCGATGGTCCTACTTTAGGGCATTCTATCGGTTAGGCTTTAGATGGGAAAAGTTTGGTTAGATGTTTTGATATCTGATGTCCGCCGAATTACATCCCTCAAAAAATTCATATTAAGTGACTCTATGTAACTCATAGGGCGTAGTGCTCACGAAATATGTATAAATAATCAATCGAATTGGAACGCCCGTCGTGTGAGCAACATAATCGAGGATACCCCAAACCTTCATGACAAAGGTGGCCAACCTCGTCCTACGTAACGACCATCCTCATGACCACAAATCCATCGGATCTCCCAGCTCTAACCAATCCAAGTAGCCTAGTTTTCCCCATCAAGAAATCCACCCTCTTTACGCCCTTGCCCCTCTCCTGCTCATACGTCGTCGCACTTGTCCTGCACCTCCTCGTGTACGCTTGGGATATCTTTAACATATGTGCTTCGCTCAGCTTTCCCCAATCAGAATGCGTAATTTGCTTGTGCATATTCTTGTGGATCGCGGCCAGGACGTCGGAGAGAGTGATGGGCGGGGGTTGGTAACCACTTTGATATGGGTCGAGAGCGAGCTCAATAGGATACCCCGGCAATGCCTCGCATATGATGCGCATGCGTGTGATGGGTGGATGGGTCGCAGGCTGCATCAATTCTTCCGGAGGAAGGATATCAGACTGCCTGGGACCCGTGAGCCGCAATGGCGTGAACTGGGGCAGCGCGATATCGAAGAAGAAGTCGCTGCGGGGGGCATCGGCGTCGATCCAGGGGTTGATCTGGAAATATACGCGGTTGGGTGAGGTGGGGATGGAGGAACTCAGCGGCGGAGCGTAATTCGTGGCACCAAATGAGTGTCGCCGATGATATCCAGGGTACACAGGATCTGGGTTAAGCCACTGGCCGTCGTATGCCCCTTGCCAAGAAGGTCGGCGCTCTCGCTGGAATGTCTCCCAAGGCGATTCGTAAGGAGGCTCGTATCCCATGCTCGGAAATGCATATTGATTCGGGGAACCTGATCCAGGAAGCGGTATACCTGCGCGATTTGGCGATGCATGAACTGATCCTGGTTGTGAGTATGGTGAACTGGGGTATAATGCCGAGTCAGGGATGAATGGTGTGCTGCTTCGAGGTGTATGGACGAAATATGGCGATTGGTATTGGGTTGTATAGGAAGTGGGTGAAGGTGGCCGGTACAAATAAGGTCCCGACATGATTGCTGGGAAGTTGTGGTAGTGCGACTGCGATCTGGACTTTATAGGTGACGAACGATGTTCGAATTTGTGACTTCCAATTCTTGACACAGGTTGAATGTCGCACGTTGTCGACGGAGACGGGAACTGAAAGATACCAGAGCTCTGAATAGGCTAGGGTCGGCGTCTAAGGAGGCAGTGAAATCCCGTCCCACAGTGATTGATAAAGCGATATCAGATGTCCGAGAACTTCGGCCCATATGTTCAATGGTGATTGATGGATATCGTTAACCCCATATGGATAGTCGGACGTTAAAAAAATGCAACGAGAGTACTCAGAGTTTGCTCAGAGTAACACTTAGTATGATGAGAACAAAACCGACGTTCGCAGTTTTGCAGTTTTGCAGTTTTGCCAATAAAACTATCATTTATTACGAGAAAATAATGAACTGAAATATAGAACGCAGGCATACATCCCTTTCTCTGTCAAGTACGTTAAGTACGTTAGGTACGTCCAGGATGGTAGGATGAATTGAGAATACGAAATCATGAACAGGGAAAACTGTCAACACCCGTATCTCCTCATTCTGCTGCAAACCCGCTGATGCACACACCTAACATCACTGCAGCCAGTCTCTCACCAAAAGACGAAGAATATTGCATCCAAATCAGAAATATACAAAGGCGTCACTCCATGGCGATTTCGTATGGGCAATGGCTACATCAATTCTGGGCGGGCGCTGATCAATTGTGAGAATAGAAGTGACGCATATTTCATTCTCGGCCCACCTACTGCCTTCCCATGTTCTCATTCTGTCGGCGGTTTTCCAAGTTCATTTCCTTTGTCGTACTTCCACTGTTTAAATCGTCATAATAGTCTGACACCGTATGTGACATGTTCAATGGTGGCTACTGCTGTAAACTTCGAAACTGAGAAGGCAACATCATTTCAGACGTAGTTCACATCAAAGCTTTTTGCTCCTGCGAAGCTCATAATTCATACGCGTATCGACGATAGGCGCATTCAATTACCCATTTGTACAGCAAATATATGGAACTACCTCGAAGGGGAGTGGAACTGGTTTCGGCAACAGCCGGGCATCATCACTATCTTATCGATCAACTCTATGCTTACTAATGATGTGTTCACTGGTTGGAATCCTCGCCTTTAACTCGTGTACACACCGCTGGAGTGGCGCACTGAGGTATTGGCACTGAAAACACGACCGTCATCCACAATCTCATGACAATTGTGAATCGGCCCACCACATCGACCACGACATTCCTCCTCACGCTATCCACCACGCACCTCACTAGACTGTACAAACGCATACATATATAACGTTCAAGTTTACGTGTGAGGTAAGTTGATCATCCTATAGGCGTGCCATTCACTCTCTACAACTAGTTGATTAAACTGTAGGCCCTCTCAGACATTGGAAACGATGGGTCGCGCCGATGAAATGAGCTATGCTCGATAGAGCCCAAAAGCCACAGTATTGTCATTGTCTGCTGTGCCTACCACCACATCGCGTTCATCTACCGCCTCCGTAGCAAGCTCATTACCATCCACATCCACCACCTCCACAGCAAGTCCTTTATCATCCAACGCTTCTTCGGTGAACATGACTGCTCGTTCCTCCACCGGTGGTCGCCCTTCCAAAAGGACGGCTAACTAGAGGAGTACGAAAGCCCACTTACTTATTTCTGAACATGCCATGACGATACTGCGTACTCGCTTATTATTTTACTTGACGGACCTGATCGACATAAGTAATGTTTAACCCATTTGGGCTGACATGACATTCCTAAAAGTCCTTAGTCAGCTACATAGCTTCATCAAGGTCTATCTCGGTCCTATCAACTTCCCAATCTGCGGATTTGGCCTTCTCAGCCAGAATCGAGTGAAATCTCACATAAAATCTACCGGGCCCCGATAATACATCGATGATCGTGCCAGATTATGCGATGCATGTCCATCAAACCAATAGTGGTATGACCGTGCCCCCCTGAAATTCCCTCGTGCAGCTGACCACCATCTGGGTTGTTTTCCTCTCATGCCACACCACATTGGCAGCCTCACTCAAATACCGACATAATAGTATAGATGGAACGGTTACAGCTAGTGACACCGGTGTCAGTACCGAACCCCATCTCGAGTTCTCGCCCTTCCATAGATTATGAATCGCCCACCTGTGTGGATAACTGGGGTGCCTATGTACTGGTTGATGGACTATTCCACCCTTTTTCAGTTCTCAGACACATCATGTCCGGCCAATTCCTGAAATCGTCTCCCTAGTCCAGCCAGAGACTCCTAAATACCAGCCACGTCCACATCAGGCCTCAGTATAATATATTGGCAGCTGATTGTAGTTGAGTCCCTGTCCTGATCCCCCAGAGGCAGTAAGCGGCATTCGGCCCCGGAATGCGAACGTGGACGGGGCGATAAGTTACAAGTAATCTTCCATCCCATTACGGAAGACGGGAATCGATGGCGGGCTCTGATTGGCTGGTTCCCCAGCGCAACGTCATCTGTGCTCCGACTTTTCCCTCTACCATGTCGCCTTCATTGGTCGGCCGCTACCACCCATCACGACCTTTTGAATTCATACTAGCACGCTAGTAGCGGCCTCCACAAAGCTCCTGCAGGGACACATCTTTTCTTGGACCTGTGAGGTTACGCCATTGGTTCTTCGCCAACACCCCAATTGCCATCGCCTGCATTCAAACGCTACACCTAGATCTTTCAGCTCCGCTGAGTACGCCTTGCTTTATGTTTTTCCTTTTGTCACCTTCTTCACATGTCCACTGCCCCACTTCACCTCTCAATAATTCCACAAGCCCACAGATTCCATTTTTGCCTCCCGAAACACCGTTACAAACCACAAAGGCTCCCGTTTTCATAGGGGGGGAATGAAATTGGGCCGATAAAATGAGAAAGACGTTGGTGATGATGAATGACGACGAGGATGGTTTTTTCCACATGTGCCATGCAACGAAGTTCGATTTCCGTCTTTCCTTTTCTTCAGCACTTTACTTGTTACCTCATTGTCCTCCGTAGACGGAACCTGTTCAGTGTTTCAGGCGCTTTGGTTTGTTTTCTCTAGATGTACACGTACGTGCACCTATCTCACTTGGCGGTACCTATAGCGATATCTGACTGAAATAATGGTTAGTTCGTGCCTCCCTGAGCCCATAATTAGTGTCGGCTAATGTAGCCCGTACAATGAAGGCTAACAATTTTGTCAACCAATTGCTTGAACCATGATCTGATCATAGCCATGGATACAGTTTGCAGCTTCAGTTCGATCTATAGCCTTACTGCGCATACGTCTGTTCCTACAGTTACCCGCTATCAGTACTATTTATGGATAAGTACAACCGTAGCCAATCCATACTTGCGCTTACGATTTTCCGCCACCAGCGACCATGGTTGACACGTCTTTGCATTTGGTTGGATGGCTTACTGCATACATAGGCACCACGCCACAGAATATCATATCAAGCCAAGTATTTGTTGGTTATTTCGCATATCGGCGTAGGACATAGATAGTGAGCATATTCCCCTCTTATCTAGAATACGGATTTGAAAGTCTCGCAGTGATTCTAGAACCCCGGCGTAGAACAATCCATCGTCTCCTTGGTATAAGACGACAATCTCCACCTCAATATACATCCCATGTCTGTTACCTTAGATATTCCTGGTAGGTTGAATCCTGAGACCACGCGCTCCGCTTCCTGCTAATACAACTGCTCCCCATAATTCTGATGATGCTCTACCTCGTTCCCTTCTGAAAAGTTCACCATGTATACAAAAAATGCCACCACGTAAGTATCCTTCGGTTTAAGCGCTTACTCCCAGTTTAGCACTGATCAAACCAAGGTGCCCGAGTACGCCCATCGACTTGGACGCTGACATGATGCCTATATTAGGGTGAATTTGAGTATGACTGCATGATATAGCGTACCGCCCTCTTCGGAGTTGCGTGGTTCGTACTTGGACACTGATATGATGCTTTGATTAGGGCGGATGTGACTATGACTGCATGATATAGTTTACCGCCCTCTTCGGAGTTGCGTGGTTCGTAGCGAACGAACCATGACCCACCCCAGAAACCCCTGGGCGATACCGGGTAGTGAAATAAATGAGATCGCTGCGTAGCAAAAAGGCTACATGGTGTGTATGGAGACGCAGCAGCTAACTCGGTGGGAACTAGACGCTGAGAAAGATTTTCTCTTCTCCCCGATTCAGAGGACAGAGCACTATAGCAACGAAGGTGCACTCTCCATGGTATCAAAAGCGGTCAATACCCCTCGTAGAAAGGAAGTTCGATTTTCTACACAACCCCGTCCAGACCATACGGTTTATGCCCGCCCACATTCACTGAAATACATTTACCAATCAATCCGTGAAATTATTGGCGAAATTTAACTCAGGTATCGGAAAGCTGTAGTGAGCTACATCATTTTCATACGTGATTCAATGTGATTCATCTTCTGCACTCGATAGAACGCATTGATCAGTATTGAAGCGACAGGCCGTCTTAGTACTGGAGAAACGAATATAGTGAAAGTCATGGGGGCCCCTGATGCAAAAATGTACGGCGGTCATCGTATAACCACAACTAAACCACCGAAACCTACCACATCTGCAAGAGTGGTGCCGCCTACATCGACCTCTCCAGAGGAAAGCACCCTGCCACCTAAGAAGACTTCTCCGACAAATGGTGTCATTATTGCCTCCATCGTTCAATCAATCCGCCGTGTCTTTTCCAAGCCTAGGGTTAATTAGGAATTGTGGATATTCGGGAAGCTATACCTTGAGGCTTGGGAAGTTTGGAAGTGGTAACTTGTTGAACGCTCGTGGGCGCTTAAGGCCATTAACGATCTATATATAGATATGGTCGAATTTGTCATTAGGGCGGCCCGGGTAGGGCCGACGGTAGAACTGTTGTGTTCGTCCATCACCTGCCTTTCTTTGATCTTTTCTTTCCTCCATGTTACCCGTAATTTCACTCGGCTACAACGCATATTCTTGTACGATTATTCTTGTATATACCTCCGCATACTTTGGTTGCTGGCTCTGTTGTTCTTCAGAGAAGTATCAGAGCATTCTTCTGATGTTACATGCACAAACCACGACTTGTCCCTAAAGCGACGACGGGGCACAACGAGGTGGCCGGCCATCATTCGGTATAAGAAACCAGGTATTTCAAACTTCTAACGTGACTTACTGTGATGACTGCATCAGACCGGCTTCCGATCCAGCAATTACAGAATCTTGACATCTTCGGAATGACGAGTTTCAATCAACTTTGTATAATGACGGGGTCGTGGCGAAAGGGTGCAGGTGTGATCCAAACATTTGCACAATTCCCCCAATAAGTGATTTATGCCTTTATCTGTGATTATCTAGTTTCTATCTCCCCAAACAACTGCTAAACTCCAAAGCGAGAACGGGACCATCGGTGCCTACCTCGTGAACAACCCCAGTAAGGGCAAACCCGGCCATATCGGGGCGGCAAATCGGAATCGGGGTCCCGAACCCCCTAACCTCACGCTTGGACTCAGTTGAACTCAGATTCAATTTAGGCTCGATGGCACTCGTCAGAACCTGCCTTGTATGCACCTTTATATGATGCCGAAGAATACAACGCCTTGTTGCAAGACAACAGCTTCAAACCTCTGGGGAAACTCGTTGGTCACAGTCATTCTAAAGCCAATCAGTTACTAATGTTTGATATCTAAGCTCATCACTGCCACCGATTATGCTCATACTACTCGCTAGCTTAGGAAAGGGAGAACGTATCAAATCCTCATGCACCTCGACTCCATCCTTTGTAGGGTGTACGCAGCAAGACTTGCACGGTTGAAACAACGGAGTGTACTACGAGATGGAGGGGTACTATTATCTGACAACATGATTCAGTTTTGATATTAGATCTCCATTTGACTATCTTCATCAAATTCCATGTGTGAGTGTGAGTGTCGAGGATGATTTTAAATCTCGGGTTTCTTCTGACGAAACACCTTTCCAGCCAAAGTAGCCGTGCAGTATTCTGGAACGGGAAGACATTGACCTTGTCGAATTTCCTTTGTATTAAGTGCCGTGTTCGCGTTATTTCCGACACATTGCATTGCACTACCTATGACGATTCTGGGGGAACCAGCATTTCAAACCTATTTTATGGCACCGAGGACCCAACTCTGGACAGATTGACCTGTTGCTCATTGTGAGATAATATTTAGTGAGTTCGACATACAGTTGTGCCTGTCCCATCGCCTTGACGTGGTTATTCGGCTCCACCTTCAGGGGATTCTCAGATCTAGGGCGATGCGCATTCTCCATGTAGATCGCCTCCCAAACCTCTTCTCACCGTTCACCGAGTGATTTTTGGTCGAGCGGCGTTGTGTCATGTTGAATTTGCAGTTACTCCCTCAAGTACAAGCGACGGCTTATTCTACTTCTGATCATACCTCTCTGATGAATGAAAAGTTACAGAATGTATAAAGGATGGGAGAAAACGGTATGGCATTCATAAGTCATACATTTCCCCACTACGGCCGCTAACCTCTCATCCAGCTCAATGTCTACCATTAGGAACGAATCACGAAAGCAAAGGAAGGGCCAAACGTGTCTAAATTGCAGGTGAGTAGCCATTCCTCGCTACGGTACCAACTTCTCTGAATGAATCGTCTTTTCAGGCGTCGTAAAATTGTTAGTGATATTACAATTCCTTGAGCAAATCTAATGAACAATCGCAGAGATGTAACTCTGCGCGCCCCGTCTGCAGCCAATGTGCGCAGGGTGGTCCGATTTTTGCGGATTGCGAGTATCCTGGCCCAACCCCTACGCTCACACAACGCCTGGAGCAACAAATAGACCAATTGAAGAACCGCCTCGATAATTTTCATAGTGCTGAAGACGTACGTTAATTCATTTTGGAATAACTCAGCCGATTGTTCTCAATCTTCGCCCAGCTTTCGTCTAACAGTGGATCAGACGGCCCGGGTCCATCACAAAGCTGGGGCATTTCTCCTTGTGCCGATTCGCCTATCGGTGAGAATCGCCTCATTCATATTATGCTCCAGCACGATTTATGAGTAGTCATAGATCCATTCTTTGCCAATTCTCAAGGGATTTCCGATGCGTACCATGCAACTTTAAATGGCAGTCCACTCGAAACAGTTCAGGAACCGCCCCTGACTACGCGACGTGAATTGTGAGTCACCATAACCCTGCCCAAAGTACACTGTTGATGCCGCATCAGACTAGAGCCCTTTTTTGAATCGTCACACCATTATGGTTTCTTCTTGGATAATCATCGCTTCAGAGAGTCTATGCTACTTTCACATCCTCTTGGTGATTATACCCGGCCATCTCCTGCTCTCATCAGTGCTGTATACCTCTGCAACCGCAGCTTGACGTCTTCGGGGTCGTCTGAAAAGGTTCTCCTTAGCCATACGCTTCATCATCTATCACACGATCTCTCTGGACAGCATCCATACAGGGTGATTCACACCATCCAAGCCGAGATTGTCCTCTCCTACTACCACCTCAAGCACGGCAAGATGCTTGAGGGCAATCACCACGCTGATGTTGCTCTTTCGTTGGCTCTCGCCGCAAGCCTACATTGTATTACTCCAAGCAACGTTTCTCAAAGCTCGCGGCAAATACTTACACCCCCAGCGGATGCGATAGAAGAAAGCGAACGCATCGAAGCATTCTGGGCCGCTATTTCGCTCAGTAACTACTGGGCCGCAATACAAGACTGCCATTCAACGTGTTCAAGTCTTCAATATGATGCAGTAGTTACACCATGGGCAGTGAACATACACAATCACGTAAACTATTTGCTTTTTCCACACCCTGCCTTATACTCAGTATTTCTTCTCTAGTGCACACTTCCGACTTCAGATACTTCGACTTTGGTGAACTTTTTGAACTCGGGCAATATTTCTGAAGTCTCGGACACCGCTCTACATGTTCAGGCGTCGATTCTTTTGGAGGAGGCGGCTGGCATCCACACTGATGATTCACGTACGTTATTCTGCTCTCCCTATATGCAAACTAACGGGCCATCCATAGGCTCTATCCAGCACTCCGGAGAGTTTAATCGATTAAACTCTTTGATCGATACATTACTGGGTAGTTTGGCCCATTACTATGATGTTCACGGGTCAAACTCCAATCAATGCCTCCAAGCTATCTCGCAATCGCTTTGTCATGCTGCAGTAATAAAATTACACCAACCGCTGTTCAACGAACTCGAAAGCTCGCAACAACGAGCCGTTGAAGCTGCCTTAGAAATTGCCAACCTTGCTGCACCTCTCGCCGCCACGCATCATGATCTTCACCTTAATCCCATTTTTGGCGTAAGGCGCCTCTTTTGATTCTTCTACGCGCTTACTAACGTAGCATGAATTTTGCTCAGATTATCTGGAGCTGGGCATGCGAGGTCCTGATGCCCATCGTTGTACAGGATCGTTTGCTTCCCTCAAGTTTTCCAAATCTTACAAGCTCCCTGGAATGCCTCCTATCTCATTTGAGAATGTTTGCCGCTGTTAACCCATTGCTAAGTGAGTCTTGATTTCGGTTTATGGCCTTAGACTATATATTCATTTGTCAAACTTACAGAGTTCTTGCTATTGCGGCTCAACGCCAACTAATTCAGACTGCCAAATTTACGACATCTTTTCATGAAGTCTGTCATTCCTACGTCCCCGTGTGGACGTTGCAACACTATCTATAGTCGTACAGTCTCTTCAACTTATTTTCATACCTTTACTCTTATATCTCCACCTAATCATTTCAATTATACTTGACCCCAATTATCGTATCTTCACTTAATCATTTTAACTTCGTTATATCTGACCATATCGTATCCCCACCTAATTGCAGATATCGTGTCTGCAACATAATCAAACTTTTCTTGACACATATCCTACTATAATTTTCTAGTGAGCCACTGTCTCAATTCACAAGTAGTCGGTAAAGCGATGGCCCTCTGAATATCGGTCATCTCGCCATTTCGAAAACGAGGGCTGCCGAAAGAGTTCCCCAGTCGTTGAATGCACAGATCGGCGGCTGCTGAGTGATGGATGGCCCTCTGTTGTGGGGCACTGTGGGGATGAACTTGTCGTGTTCCTGATCCCTGACAGTTATCTCTAACACCTCCCCTTTCTTTTATTTGGTTAACGGTTTCATTATATCTCCTTCGCTGAATTTTTCTCTTACTTATTATGTATATGCATTCATACAGCCTTTAGATTGACCTTATCAGCTGTGACGCAGGAAAGGGTAATTCCGAATTAACTTATGAAAAGTTCTAACAGAATTCCTCTCTCAGTCGATGGGTTCGAAGTCGATTGTCCCTAATGGATTGCTGGTACTATTAGCTATTAGTCCTTAGATCTCAGGTTTCAATGAATGAATTCGTCAAATCTCACATTGATAGGTATGCCTCTACTAGTGGTGCTATCAGGTAATCGATTTTGAAGGATCATGGATGGTAAAATGAGGGAAAGTGACCATCCGGTGTTATCCGGTGTTACCAGGTTATCACCTACTCATACATGATTATTAATGAATTAAAACCAAATTGGTCTTTTGTTCCTCTCGTTCGTGGGCTCGTCCATGCACGCTCGCTGAGTCGACAGAATGACATCCAGGAATCTCATATTCGCTGTTCTTAAGCTCTCGTTTCACGTTGACGACTCATCTGGCCCATATCTACAGAAACAAGACACCTGTCCGACTCGATCCCTGGTCCCCTCTGCATAATAATTACACGAGATAAAAGTGGAATCTGTGGTCAGTACGCATCGCGGTGACGACGCTTACAGGTGACGAAAAATGGTCCGATCATAATTGCCTCCGGTACACTTTGCTCAACCATGCGTGTGCATCTCCCCTAACTTGTACACCCCTACTCACTGACGAGAATACAGACAGTTACGTAGCGGTGGGTCACATCGATGAACTTCCCCTTATTAGAGCACTGGTATCAGACGCCCGATAACGACATCGAACCGTTGATGGTGGTATACGTGGCAGCCCAAGTGGCGTCCACGTCTCAAATTTCGATCAGCATGATTACGGAGCAGAACATAGAAAAGGTACTATTCTTGGTACTTTGCCCTTCCCTCGCTCACATCGACCATCCTTCTTCCCATAACCGCCACCACCCAAGCGTCAAGAAAGGGAGACGAACATCAACTCCACCAACACCGCCTCTCGAGCACGAGCCTTTTTTATACAGCACACATTGACATGTACGGCTTTCTCCAACCACAATTCACCCTTTCCTCTGATACTGACTTGTTCCATAGGTTCAGTTTCCGGGTCGTCGCCGAAGGGGTTGCAGATGGATGATGAGCGGCGTCCCAGGTACTTTCCTCGCCCTTTCTAAGCTCCTCTCTCGGCCTCACAGTCGACCACCACCATCCAACTCCGCCTCACGCTCTCCATCTGCCCTCATGCCGCGGTTACGTGTTCCAAGACCAAAGACCGAAGCAGTCAAGATATCTATCCCTATCGGTCCTCGTTAAGGTACCAACGGGGGGAGCCACGTTGGAAGCTAATAATCTGGGGAACGACGGAAGGGATAGTACAGGAGAGCCGATGAAGCGGGCGATACCCATAACCAGGTAGAACTTCCCTTGGCAAGTGGCTGCCCAGATTCATACGACTTACCACACAGAGGGACTTCACCTGGGCACCAGGCTGGAAACCCTAACGATACTCGACGGTTAGTAGTTCAAGCAATACAGGAAAACCGATAAACCTGAAGGCGATGACGATCAAGGAGCCCATCCATCGACAACCGACAGAGGTATTTTCACTGCAACCTCTTCCTACTTTCCTCACCCTGATGCTTCCACCTCCCGCAGCCAACCACACCACCTGGCACCGCACTGGAGCAGCACTTGCGCTCGTGATCCAGTACAGCCAAGGGTTCAGAAGGGATCTCTCACGTCCTCTTTGAGAAGTTTGTGGGGCAAGGCGTTCTGCCAACAGCATCGGCACCGGGTGACGATCCCTTAGGGGATTCAAGTGTAGGATGGCTGACGGGTCTGGGACTGTTCGATCGCTCCGAATGTCAAAACAAAGGGAATGATGTTGACGGGTTCTGTTTGGTTGATCGGGTGGAAGAACGTCATCATGGACTTC
>JABCKU010000126.1:0-39665 GCA_018221655.1 Myochromella boudieri | reverse complement strand
GGAGGCATTCATCGTCTACAGCGCATGCGTTAAGCTATCCTTGCCCGAGCCGCTGTACCATCTCAACCGTTCCGCTGCGGGGTTGAAGCTGGGGCTGTACGATGAGGCAGAGAGCGATGCGGAGAATGCGTTGGATCGGATTGATAGTGAGAGTGTAGCATGGGGGAGGGAGATGAAAGCGAAGGCATACTTTAGGCGGGCACAGGCGAGAAAAGAGTTGGGGATGTTGAGAGAAGCGAAGGAAGATCTAATTGAGGCGGAAAATTTGCGCCCTGGTGATGGCAGTATATCGAAGGAGAGTGAGGAGCTGGCCAAGTTGGAGAAGTTGGGAGGAAAGGGCGGGGAGAGAGAAATAGTGCAGCTTGAGGATGTGTTTGGAAGCGTTGAGGAATTCAGAAGGCTTGTGGATGAGGTCAAGGGGAGGGATGTTTGAGGGTGGGGCCGTATATCACACATGGACGTGTTGCGTTTTATTATCCCTTGAAGATTGTACTTTGCCAGACTTCTACCGCCTCAGTCAGGAAGGTCCACCTCATGCGTACGTGCAATCATTACAGAGCCAACTGTATATTCCACTGACAACCCTCAAGAGCGCTCAAGGCATCCTTGGCAACAATGTGGTATTCGGTTCTATGGTGGTGGTGAGGTGCCACATGATATCATGGTCAGCGCGCCCCATCTCATAATTAGCCCATCAACAGACTATGACATTCAAGCCAACCATCGTGCCATAGAATCACTGCGCCTACATACTTTGTTCGTAGAAGGCCACTACTACATGTGTAGTACACGGTCCTCAATATCCCAGCGCTCTATGATCATAGTCACGTACTTGATATTTTGATTCCACATACATCAATTGCGGTGTTCGACCACTGGTACCTCGACAACCAGTGGACTGCAGATTTCAAGTTAACTCTGCGGAGTCTGTGCATCATTGGAATATCTGTAGTATTCATGATGGAAAAGGTAGCAAGGAATTATTATACAAGTACGCCCTCCCATCTGGACTTTCTGGACTGCGTCACTGAAGCTACTCTTCTTAAAAGGCTTTTGACCCCACAAGAAACACGGGCGGCTCACTATGCATAATTATGGTTGGCTGGTTAAACTGTCAACGACAAACACCACCCCTGCGAAATTCCTCCACAACTCGAAGCAACTAGAAGTCTTACATATATCGTCGAAAGATAACCTCGCCCTCAATATCGCTGAGGACTATTGAAAATATAGTAATTACTGTTGCGTGTTACAAAACAGACCCTTGTTGTCAAGAAACTCACCCAGAGTAAGTGCCCCGCCCTCCTGAGGCTCTTCGTTAGCTTTGTTCCAAGGGCCTAACACAGGTTACTTTTTTACTCCAAGCACAGCAGAATTTATCACCTCTTGTTGAGTTATATTGGGCTGTTACCAACGTATACCCAATGTAGCATGCAGATCAGAGTCAATATCGATGGTGTTTGAGGTGGGTACTGCCCAATCCCTTGATCACCTTTGGAGTTTGCCGAACTTGATAATGTGGAACACTTCTCTTCAGTTTTCTGTAATACCCGTAATCCTCCTTCTTTCTCTTTCGCCTTTGCTGTTGCTAAAGTTGAACATTGTTGTAGTGCTTGGCCACCTCGATTCGGATTATATCCCCTGGAAGCTTCAAGGGGGGAGTAATCAGAATTCCTCTTCTTATGGTCAAATGATTGTGATCGTCAAATTACAAAGGTACCCGCCCGTAGTGATGTATTGGGTATATTTTACTGAAACAATATATTTTACATTGGGCGGTTGACCGCATCTTGTCCAGAGTCAGGCACCATGCTACCTGGTATTTAAACGGGTCTCTCCCACCTGCCGAACTGGCGTTATCCCCGTATTTTACCTCCCAACTCTACCTCCAGTCCTCAGAATCAGTTGAGATATTGAATCCACTCACTACGCAACTTGCTCGTCACTTTACGGCGACCTTCAATGTTATATATTCCAGTGGCCGTCCTCAAAGCCCTACGACAGTCGTTCGTTACTCATTCACATTGTCCCCGTCGTCACCTTGAATAACAACCTATCTCCTCGACAGGACCATTAGCACTTATCTCGGCCTCGTGCCAGTCGGTATGCCCCCTGTATGACATCTAATATACTTGCATTCAACAAGAGATTTCTTAGCCATCCTCTACTATGACTACATCCTAACACTATCAGTCGAAGTTGACCGTTTCTGGTTGGCGGGATGTGTTTCATGGGCATCAATATTCTTCTACCTCAATCGTTACGTTCCGCTTTTCGGTCACATCCCTATCACCTTCCAATACTTCTGGGATGTGCGCCACTTGAATTCGACCAAAGTGAGATAGACAGTTATTCTTCATATCTTTATCCCCCAATTTGCTGAGAAAACCTGTATCGCCCAGATGTAAGTGTGATCCAGTTCCAATGGCCCGAACCAATGATGATCGATCTTGACAGATGTACATCCCTTGCTTCGTACCATCAGTATCTTGCCGTGATCATCCAACTTGTTGGTGGAAGTGAGCTCCTTTGCTAATTCAAACTTGTCATGTAGGGGATTCACACAGCAATCGGTCATAGTTCTCCTGATTATGCGAACCTATGCACTCTATAACCGAAGCATCAAGGTTCTTCTCTTCCTCTGTGTTTGTGGATTGGCGGTGGTCATACTTGGTGTCGTGAGCACGGTTCAACCATTACAACTGCTTTCCTTCTGACATGACATGTGGGTCCCTGGTTTTACAGGTAATGATTGTCTCAGGGAAACGTGTAAGGGAATCTGCGGAGCTCCCATGGGTGAGTTGTGCTTTACTAGTAGAGCACCATAAGTAAGTTCTTCCCCAATACCTTCACCTATTTTAGCTCATCCTAACTTGGTCTTCCAAGTGCAATCCGTTCGTGCCTGGTCTGAACGACTTAACCCTCCTCTGATAGACCCGACTTGACAGGGCTGGCAGCGGCATGGACTGGGCTGTTGTTCTTTGATATTGTGATATTCTCCATGACGCTTTACAAGTGCATTGGGGGGGGCCGCAGCGGAATGTTAAATATTCTGCTTCGAGACGGTGCGATACTTTGATCACCCTCTTCCTCAGTGTTTACAATTTTGACTAGGTGCCATCTATTTTGGGTGAGATTTATATTATATGCTTGTAGAAACCCCCACTGGAAGTGCGTCGGTCTATGCTCAGAATTATGGTGATATTGTCCCTTCTAAACATCATCTCCTACCTTGTACGTCGGATATACATTCCGAATTTCTCAATGCATACTGATCGTCCCTATATCTAGGTGTTACCGGTGAACTATTTGCACATTATCTATGAAAAACCGAATGATTGAACAGAGATTTTCTACAGGGATATGAACGGGGTTTCGTCACAATTTCAGTAAACATGTAAGTAGGATAATTGCTGTTTCGCTGCGTTCTCGTGAGCTTATAGACTTGTAGTATATCATCAACGATGATATCCAGGCTTATGCTCAACCTTCGCGACCCAAAATTGAACTCACGACATGATTTCGCAAAGGCAAACACTCAATCCGAGCCGCATGACTGGGCTCGGTCCAATTCTCCCGTTTTCATTGAATTGAACTCCTTATCAAGTATGACGATGGCAACTGGTCAGGGATACCAATAATCACTATCCACACTATCGAGCGAGTGTTTTATTTCTTTCACAAATAGGAAGTCCTGCAACTGAAAATAATGGCAGGAAGAGGACTGTATTATAGCTACGCCTCAGCATATTTGTACATGTACTTCCTGTACGTTTATTCTCTCTGAATTACTAAATTACTCAAGTGATAGAAAGTCGGCATGACATCGTGAGACTAGGCATTCAGGAGGCGCGATGCCAATGCACATTATGACGCGTCTTGATCACGTGGGCGCGATGTGTTCGTCCCAACGCCTTGTGTAACTATTTCGGCAGGGAATGGGCTACCTGAATTGGAAGAAGGATTTCTCACTGAGGTCAAAATACTGAATGAACTCAACCATCATGTAAGGCAGAATCTCAACTGGACACGGATTATAGTTGTTGAGGCATAGTGAAATGTGATCGTCGGCCGCTTGCGCAAAACCAGGTTCCTCGACAACGCACTAGCCATGTGCATACTAGTAGGGGCATCATCATGTACCTCACCAACAGGGACATTTTTGCCAGAAGCAAAGGCAACGGCATTTCAAACAGGAGCAGAGGCTACAAATACACCATCCTCCCAGCGATATCGCTTTCTATCCTGCTTTCGCGCTAGGAGAAAAGGTGTTTAACGAGTTTCATCACGTTCGCCGACGTCTTGCTCAATTCCACCAAACCTGTCTACCAGACTTGTAAAGTGATAAACCAAGAACAAAGTTTCACCGGACCAGATGATCAAACGTATGTTCGTCTTCACTGGTAACCACTTCAATGTGTGTACTGCCTTTGGCAAGGGCGCAGAGAAGTAGGGGATGGATTTCGACGTGATCATGGAGGTATGTATCAAGATGAGTATGATATGTCACCGATTGTGCTCTGGAATGTGACAACGGGAGTGACGGTGGAGGTAAAGAGGAGCTTGAGACATGTGCGTGACATATATTGGCATGCTATCCCCAGAAATACTGAAAGTGCTCATGGATGGGGCAGTGACGAAGGAACGTCAGGGACGGGGCACAGTCGAGTCTCCTGATATGTTGCCCTGACATGACATAGCGCAGTAAAGCCTTCATCATCTTTCCGTCAGTCCACCAACTGAGAGGTGCCCTGAGGGATGAGTCGCAGAGGCTGATGGACATATGTTCAATATCTATTGGATAAACCCATGAACAAGTAGACCTACATAAAGTGAAGAGAAAGAAATTTTCCTGACCACACGGCTTGTCGAAGTCAGAAAATATCGAGAACAGACTCACAGAAAGTTTGTTACACATACTTATACCATGAGCGCGCAACAACGTGTAACAGCCAGCAGCAGTGGTTGAAAAAGACTCAGATCTCAGTGGCATCTATCCTCATCTATCATCTCACTAGTGAGAGCACTGAGAGGCGTGAGCGTCAATTCTCGTGGGTCAATCAGAAACTCACTTACAGTCACTCACAACACAAGGCGTAGTAGTGAATCCTTCCATGCCTAATACATATGCACGGTGCTATGGCGGTTCAATGGGACGTCAAGGCTCGACACAGTAGTTGCCGTGATTTTTGCCGAAGTCCGATCCGAAATTTTCAAACTTGTCTCTGACGCTTTGACCATAACACTACTATCACGGCAACCCAAAGCGATGTGAGGTTGGCGGTGACCTTACAATATAATACTGAGGGTGTAACACGTCTACTGTATCATTACGACGTCCATGACCTATGTCACCTTCATCGTCCAAACCTATCCATGTTCTCAACACGTGCATCCCTCTTTCTACACTGTTCTCTTGGCCCTATACCCATTATTCGTCACATCGGGTTCCCCAGCCTATGAAGACAGAAATGCCAGTCCAAGCGCCGTGATTGGATCATTGACAAAAATCGAGTATCGAGGAGGACATAAAACCACAGGCGCTGAGCACATCCGACTGTGCTGGGAAAGCATCCCGAAGACTACAACGAGCTTTGCCCATTGTATGAGTAGCTTTTCCGACTCACATAATGAACGAACGCCCCGTTCGTGGCCCGTCTCAGAAAAAAGGGATAGAGAGAGCCTACTGAACTGCAATGCCCAGATACAGTGAAGGAACGTGGTGAGCGCCTGTCACTCATGGGGCTCGTCTGGCTGGAGTTGCAGTTTGCACACCTTGGCGACCTTGCCCGTACGGACCCTGCCTCATCTATTTCAGACCACGGCAGGTAGGATTAACCTTTTACCCTCCATGACGGAGCGTCCAAGAAAGCTGGAACGGGACGGTGGCACTGGTAGGGACTCGATGGCAAAAGATTATATCAGTGTCATGATCCGGTATGAGCGGCACAAGCGCTCGCCATATACACTATCTGAATCCGCAATTCCACCGATTTCATTCAGTCGATCTGATTGTCAAATTTAGATATCGCACACTGATGGAAGTATTTTATGAAGGGCCGTCGCATGATTGCCTCCCATCTTCAAGGCTATAGTTTCTGTCAAACCGGCCCTGTCCTTCCTTTTCTTCTCTCTTGGGTGGTAACTTCCAGCCCTTAGACGCGACATTAATTCCACTGACTACACAATTCATCCATCTAATTACGGCAAATTTCAATGCTGGAGGGCGCAGCAGCTGTCCCCGATTCTTTACGAAAGCAATTGTTCGTTGGTGCTTCCCGCATCCTTATGAATGACCAACTTATTACCATCTCGGTAGAAATTTTTCTCTCTATATCAACTTCATTTCATTTGGTACGTGTGCTGCACAACATTCAAATCAGTTACATTCAAAAAATATCTTTCTAGCTATCCTCTATTATGACTATGCCTTGACATTATCTGCCGAAGTGGACCGTTTCTGGTTCAGTACAAGACGTATTTCATGGGTCTCAACATTCTTCTATATCAACCGCTATCTTTCGATTTTGGGTCATATTCCTATTATTTTTCCATACCTTTGGAATGTGCGACACCCAAATTCTGCCAAGGTGAGGCAATAACTCCTTAAATTTCCGCCAACTTGTTTATCGACGTACCGCTCAGATGTGAGTACATTCCGAGCCCAATAACAAGATGGTAACCGAACACAATAGATGTGCCACTCTTTCTTCGTACCATCAATATCTCGCTGTTATCATACAACTGATTGTAGGAAGTGAGCACTTCCACCAATTTTATCTTACGCCAGGAGTTTCACATAGCCTTAATCCATAGTTCTCCTCATCATACGGACCTATGCACTCTACGATCGAAGCATCAAGGTTCTTCTCTTCCTTTTGGCTACCGCATTGACAGGGATCGCATTTAGCATTGTAAGCACACTACCAAATTAATTGTACCGGCATCACATGGGTGATTTTCTTGGTTTGATAGTGGATGATCATATCAGTTAAGCACGATGTGAGGGACCCCATCCTATCCTATCCACCAATAAGTTGTGTTATGCTAAAAGGGCGCAATGGGTGAGTTCTCCCGCAGCCTTTTTACCCATCTTAGCTCACTCCAATCATACAAGTGCCACCCGTTCGTACCCACTGATGCCGACTATTTAATCAACTTGCTGACATCTGACACCATGGGGCAGACCTGGCCGGGGCGTGGACTGTGATGCTATGTTTCGATGTCTTGATATTCTGCATGACGCTTTACAAGTCCATCGGGCAGAGCCGTGGGGGACGTAGGCCTCTGTTGAATATTCTCCTTCGAGATGGTGTGATATTCACTTCACCTTGATTACCTGCCCCCTGGCGTTCATAACATTAACTAGGTGCCATCTATTTTGGGTGAGGCAAGATTTTGCTTTTTGGCATAGATCTTCGATGGAGTGTTTCGTTTATGCTTAGAATCATGGCAATCGCATCCCTCTTAAACATCATCTCTTTTCACGTACGTCAAATGTCTCCTCCGAATTCTCACTAGTTCAATCCATCCCATCTATTTCCAGGTGTTATCGGTCAGAGTTCTGTGTTTCATTCAACAAAAGGTCAATAGCTGAATAGACACTACTGCAGGGATACGAGCGAGGCTGCTTCACAGCTTTTGCCAACATGTGTGTGGGATACCCATTTGTTTCAGTGTATTCTTGTGAGCTTATGGACTTGTAGTATCTCGTCCACGATGATATCCAGACTTATGCTTAATCTCCGTGACCCAAAGTTGAACTCACGGAATGACCTCGCAGGCGTGACAAGCGAGTGGGACCCCCGCAGCACAAATCGTCCCGTCTTCCCCGCTTTTATCGAACCAAATGCGTCAGGTGTAACAACTGTAACAACCGAGCAAGGATATTTGTAATCTATATCAATATATCCAGGTGAGCGTTTTCTCTCCATTACATATCGTCACATTGAAAATAAAGTCAGAAATTGAAAATATATCCTAATCGCCATTATATGCCCTTCGAAACAGGTAGCCATGCATAAAAAATGGAACCTTATACCTTATATTTTCTTCATGTATCTTTCCGCTTTCACCTCTCATTCTACGCCTTGTAATAGGTATACGTTCTGGCATTCGAATAATTGTGCGTGCTTTTTCGTAAAGTTCTACATCTGTAAAGCGTCTTCTCAGCGTATGCGCGCTGGTGCCAACGCCACCGACAACGATGCCCAAGGCCAAGATATCATCCGCGCCTGAGCCGGAACTAGAGCTCGAACCCACAGGCATGGATCAGAGGTCGAGGAGGAGGTTGAATGGTCTTGCTCCTTCTTACACATAAAGCCTCAATCGAGCATGCGATCGCGATGAGGAAGATGTGTCCAATGTCTTGGCCTGGGCACATGTGGTCAACACTCTTCAACGCCGCTTCACACCATGAGAAAGTGATACACGATCGCGTGACCTATTCTTTTTTTAAATGACAGCTACTGCTCGAGTCGCCCCAGTGACTTCCAAAGCCCAGAGTTCAACGATTGTACAAACGTTCATGATCATCAGTCTGGGTTACCTGGGACTGACAGATGTATACTTTTATGTCTTCAAAACTTTTAGGTTTGAGGTACAAACAGGCCCCAGCAACAGTCTACTGCCTGTGGCGTCTAACACAGCTTTGTTTCCCTGTCTCCCATCTGACACTTTCTGCTGAACCAGTTCTGTCCCTGCATCCAGTCTCTTTGTGGTAAGTATGTACACCTGACCCTCATATAGAACTAATTGTATTGCTCCTTCTACTAGTATGCACTTGAAGTTAACGTGGTTCAGTGTTGGATACGACGGTGGCCATTCTTGACCCTTTACGAGTGCAATTGTTTGTTCATCTCCCTCAGTTTCTTGACCTTATCATGGACAACTAACATAGCAATACCTCGACAGGACTCGCAGCAATCATATCAACCTTGTGTCATTTGGTAGGCACGCTGTACAACATCTAGAACAGGTCCATTCAGCGAATAGATTTGTCTAGTTATTCTCTACTATGAATATGCCTTAACATTGTTAGCCGAGGTTGATCGGTTCTGGCCAAGGCGTATTTCATGGGCCGCAGCATTCTTCTACCTCAACCGCTACCTTTCCCTTTTCGGCCACATCCCTGTCATCTTTCAAGATTTCTGGGATATGCACCATATGAATTTGACTAAAGTGAGACAATCATTCCACATATGGCCACCAACCTGCTGATCGACTGCCTATATGTGAGCGCATTTCGGGGTCACCGGGCTGGACAACTTGTGATAACATATCTCAACGTGCCGCTCTTGCTTTGTCAGGGTGTGCAAAGGAGCGAATTCGAAATTCCATCAAACAGGACCTTTTCATTGTTCTACGTCGTTTAAAGCGATCTCTCGGCGGATCAGCCTAAAACTTGGGATGTAGAACCACAAGACTTCACCTAACGTGGATGCAATCACACTTTGAAGAAATATCCATTTTTGCATGTACGGCAAGTAAATTTCATTAGGGTGTGATTCTGATGTGAAGAGGACGGTCAAAACACTGTAGGCGCCATACCTTGTATTTTGCAGTTATACTTGCCGTTACATTAATATTTCATCAGGGAGCTTCGGGGATATCTCATAAAGTGACGGTTAGGTCTGGAGATACTTACTAGTTTTTTAGAAGTAAACTTTTTACTATTCGGTTAATATGAATTGGGGTATGGGCATGGGGCATAGACATTGACACCAGCACCAATAAAATTGCAGCAAGCAGTTTGGGAAGTGTCAAAGTAACAGTATATTCAAGCGGAATTACCGGGCCGTGAGGCAGGTTTTGAACTTTATAATCACGTAGGCGCGTCCTTGTCAAACTCTTCATCAGCCATCATGTTCACGACAGACAGAGATTCATTCAACACGGCCTCATTCAACACGGCCTCATGCAATCTGCTTCAACCGCCATGATGCAATTTGCAAAGCTGATTGCTGCGGCCAGAGCTACGGGCGTCGCGTAAGCATCGAATACGCCATCCTTGTTCGACGTAGCAGTCACTGCCTGCATTGAGGATGGACATGTACTGTAACCCAGGTCTCGCATGCATGTACTACCTGCAACATCCGGGAGTCAATATCGTCAATTTAGTAGCGGGCTGTCGCTGAAGTGTAACCGAAGCCTGATCCTTGCCCGACTTGGGCTTGCTACCACTCCATATTCCAACATAATCAACCCAATTTCAAAGATAGTTTCTATCGAAGCGACTTTGTCCCTGTATTTGCTCTTTCTTGGATGTTACCTCCAGTTCCAGGGGCCAGACGAGATATCGAATCCACTGACTACACAATCTGTCCACCAAATTGCGACAAACTTCAATGCTGGAGAGTGCAGCAGTTGTCCCTGATTCGTTAACGAACATCAACGACATACACCATGACGCCAACACCAAGTTCCGCATACCGTCTGTGCCAGGGCTAGAACCAGAACTCGAGTGTGTATGGATCAACTGATCAGGGAAGGGTCATCAAGATTTTCGTTTGTGACGTGCGGTCAACGTCACAACGGCGCCCCTAACAATACGCGATGGTGATCTATTCTTTTCTACAAGTCTCGCGAGTGCTTAGGAGTGCAAGGGGTGTTCAGACATTCATGATCACTGTCAGTTTACCCTACCTGGCGCTGACAGGAGTACACTCTGATATCTTCAAATTGTCAGTGTCTGAGGCACAAATGAGTCTCGACGACAACCTACTGCCCACTTCCCAGTGTGGCGTCTAACGCAGGTTATCTCTTGTCTCCTCTCCTCTCCCACTTCGGCATTTTCTGTTGAACAAGCCTTATCCCTGCATTCAGTATCTCTGTGGTAAGTGTATATGTACACATGCTCCCCACATGGGCTCTGCTGAATCTACTAAGTATATCACACCGTCTGTACACAAGTTAACAACCACCTTCAATGCTGGATGTGTCCACGGCCACCCTTAATCCCCTTGACTTCTATATCAACCTCGTGTCGTTTGGTACGCATGCTGTATAATATCGAGAACAGGTCCATTCAGTTGATAGATTGCTCTAGTCATTCTCTACTATGACTATGCCCTGACATTGTCTGCCGAGGTTGATCGATTCTGGCCAAGGCATATTTCATGGGCGGCAGCGTTCCTTTACGCAAACCGCTACAT
Organism: Myochromella boudieri; assembly: GCA_018221655.1. Lineage (NCBI taxonomy): Eukaryota > Fungi > Basidiomycota > Agaricomycetes > Agaricales > Lyophyllaceae > Myochromella > Myochromella boudieri. The sequence continues at coordinate 28,512 of JABCKU010000126.1, read as the reverse complement.
CACACTTTTCGGTCACATCCCTATCATCCTTCAATACTTTTGGAATATGCACCATGCAAATTCAGTCAGAGTGAGACAGTCATTCCATAATCACCACCAACTTACTGATAGATGGTGCCTAGATGTAAGCGCCTTCCAAGCCCATCGGGCTGGAGAACTTGTGATAATAGATCTCAACAGATGTGCCGCGCTTTCATTGTACCATCAGTTCCTCGCTGTGATCATCCAAATCATTGTTGGAAGTGAGCTCCTCCATTGATACGAAACAGTATCGCCAAGGGACTCACATAGCCTTCAATCATAGTCCTCCTGATTATGCGAACCTATGCGCTGTATGGCAGAAGTCTGAAGATTCTTCTCTTCACCTGTGCTTGTGGATTGGGGGTAATCATACTTGGCGTCGTGAGCACAATCAAGTTTAGCTGTACTTCTCTTTTGCCTTCTGTCCTGATGCATGAATTGTTTTATTTTCGGCATTGACAGTGGATGGTCGTGTCAAGACAAAGTGTAGCAGACGCCGTGGAACTTCCACTAATAGGTTGTGTTTTGCCAATAGGGAATAATGCGTGGGTGCAGCCCATTCTGTTACTTTACCCATGTTAGCTTACCGCATGGCTATACCAAGTGCCATCCGTTCGTACAGGTTGATGCGAACGATTTACTCACCTTGCTGACAGATTTTCGAGGCAGGTCTAGCTGTAGCATGGGCTGGGATGCTATTTTTTGATGTCTTAATATTCGCCATGACATTTTACAAGTCTATAGGGAGGAGTTGCGGGGGGCCTAGACCGTTGTTGAAACTTTTACTTCGAGATGGTATGATATCTGTTTAAGTGTGATTATATGCTTCCTTGGTGCTTACAGCTTTGACTAGGTGCCATCTATTTTGGGTGAGAGCTGGATTGGTTATTTAAAGATATCCGTGCTGGAGCGCGTCGATTTATGCTCGGAATTCAGAATCATGGCAATTGTGTCCCTTGTGAACATTATCACTTTCCGTGTACGTGGAATGCCTTCTGCGAATATTTATTATCTCGATATATCCTTATCTTTAGGTGTTACCGGTGAGTAGTTTCTATTCAATCAACAAAAATGTCAGTGATTGAGGAGACGTACTGCGTAGGGAAACGAACGGGGCTGTCTCACAACATTCGCCAACATGTAAAGGACCCATTTCTTATTCTGCATCCTGCATGTTGATGACATCGTAGAATATCATCCACGATGATATCCCGGCTCATGCTTAATATCCGCGACCCAAATTTAAATTCACAATGTAACCTCGCAGGTGCGACAAATGAGTGGGACCCTCGCAACGCAGATCGTCTCGTTTTTCCTGCTTTCACTGCATTAAACACATTAGATTCAACGACGATAGAAAGACAACAATACCCGTAGATACCAAAGTTAGCGAGTGTCTCGTCCCCTTCATTACAAGTCCTATAAAAGAAAGTGCAAAGTAGAACTGCATAACGATGTGTCATAGTTGACCTGGGTAAATATCGTACCTTTACTGGCTATTACATTTTTGGGGGGATATCTTGTATGGGGGCAGCCAGTGCTAGAGATACTTGTTAATCTTTAAACTTAGATTTACCGTTGGGTTGGTACGAGGGAATCGGCAGGACCTGTGATTAAGGGCCGACGGGTACTTATCGGCATTATTGGCTCAACGGTTGTGGGCAAGCATTGGTTCTTGGGCGGCGAGGGAGCATTGCAATGGCCCTTTCTGCGGCCGCTTCGGAGACTTCTTTCTTTGTTGTGCACGAGCTCACATGGGACGACAAGCAAGGAGATGGTGGTAGTGTTGGGTCAAGAACATCTAAACTAAACACATGTAAATACAAGCCTAATGTACCGATTGACCGAGAACGATCCCAACATTCTTGACCTCAACCGCGCAAGACGTACCTGCCTCGTATTAATGCCTTTTTAATATGCATCTTGGGACATGCCACTGCGACCACGTGGGCGTACTCTCAAACGCTCTCAAACACTCTCCCGTCACTGTGTCAGCTCGGACTCCGGTCCAAGGCTCACGCCAGTCTGATTTATGGCACAAGTTATAGCACCACCATCAACTTCGAGCTTCAACTTACAAATTTCGACCACCATGATGCAATTTGCAAAGCTGATCACCGCGGCCACGGATAGGGGCAGCTGCTGGCAGCTGTAAGCGCCGAACGCGTCGTTCGCGGCCATCCGTCTTGAGGATGACATATAACCAAGTCTCGCATACACGTACTGCCTTCAACAGCTCGATCCTCGCTGACTCAGGCTTACCATAACTCCATATTCCAACATCATCAACCCCATAATCCACTCCATCGCCTTCACCCTGAACACCAGTATCGCCAGTGCTACCTCCGCTGCAGTTACAGTCATCACCGCCCCGGACGTCAGCGCATCAACCTCCACAAGGAGTCACTCCATGTCCCCCGGTTCTGTCACCAACAGCAGGGAGTGGCTCTTCCAATCCACCAGACAAGGCCAGGGTGCTATAAGGACTTGGCGAGGTCACCACTAGTACCGGGGCTATCAATGAACATGTAACGTTACTCTATCGTCGATTATGCTACTAGGCCCCGCGGGCGGGTCCTGCTGACATGGCGCGTCTTGCTTTATATGGAGAACGAGAACTTGCAATTATAGGAGCAGAAATACTTTTCTCACATCCTGCGATGCTTCCTTTGTGCGTCTTATACTCCGGCACTAGATAGTGGGCAATCGACGACATCATGCCCCTATAAGTCATCGAGAAAACGATTGTATATGGAAGTGTTTGCTTAGAGACGGAAGGGTTTTGTTGGGGCCAACCGTTAACCAAATGACAACAATGTTCGCTTTCACATCTTCACTGTATAGGGGGCCACGACTCAGAGGTGTTCGACGGATCGCCCCGGAAGTCCGTAGGGGATCTTTGTCTTCGGTGTCAACAAATAATGAACGACTCGGGGGTGCCGAAGCAGCCGAGAGCCGCATAAACTCGAGCTATCAGTCGTATTCGTCCAGATCTCAGGCGGCAGAGGTGAAACGAGGTAAACGAGACTCTGATCCACTATCCAAGCGCCGAGCAAAGGCTTCTCATAGCTCCGGGAAGATTAGGCTAGGCAGCAACCGCAGGCGATGCAAGCGACACACGTACATGGAAGCCAGACGAATTTACAGTAATTCAGTATGTTCGAGAATGGAAGTCGAAGAACGGCTTCTTGCGAGAGGTGCATGATGGGGAAAGCACGAGTGTCTAGTCTTGTCAACTCTGGGGCGGAGGCGTAAGGAGCACTTACCCTTGAATTTGGACACCTATCTTGCACATGTTGAAAGCAGGATAGTTTACGGCAGTTTTGTGACAACGGTATCGTAACTGTCCTAATACTACACCCGTTGTTCCCAATGGCCGGCGTGCCTAGTCTACCCACGGGAAATAAAGCATTCAGCACGTCCAATTTCCACATTGAGGAAAAACCTGTCCACAAAAGCCGTCATCAGCTGTCTATTTTTCAAGGCACATTGACAAAAACCCTCAATCGGTCTGTTCCCAAGTAAGGATATTGTTGACACGACGATACGACAGGAACGAGTACGACAACTTGAAGGAAGGAGCATAGAGGGCTAGTGCTCACCTGTGGATAGATAGGCAAGATGGTATTCCAATAAGCACAAGAGCGATCGGCGGCGAAGTGGTCGCCAGGATCTGCTCCCGAAGCGTTCAAGCCCAAGATCGCAAGCGACGTTGTGTCGGCAGGATTGAATAGCTTCCATCCTGGTATGCGTGGACCAGCCAGTGGCTCTGACACACGTCCATCCGTGTGAGTAAACGGTGTCTCTCATCAACAAAGCATGTACCTTTGATAAAGTTGGTCCACGCTGTGACCATGAGATCCGAAATCGCAACCTGCTCGGGCGTGGCGGGCACAAAGGGCGGAGAGAGCACGATCGTCCGCCATTGTCCCATGACAAACCGAATATCAGAGCCATGGAACGCCCCGATCCGCACACCACGCGAGTTCAAATTACTAGCGACATGATCAAAACGGTAGCGCCAGACAGGGAGCCCAAGCGCCGTCGTGCGCTGTGTAGCAAGATTGCTTGCAAGACATAGCATGTGTGCGTCTCGCCACATGCCGGCAGTGGCATTGTAGGCAGTGGGGAACTGCGCAGATGGCACCGGGTAGTTCTTTTCTAGCTCGGAAAGATCGGCAAAGGGAAAGTTAAGGTTGTTGCTTTTACTGCGAGCGTGGGAGTTGACAGATGCACAGGGAAAGATGTAGGAACGATGGTTGCATTTACCTGTATTGGACGATATCAGGGAGATATGCCGTAGGTTCTCCCTCTACAATAAGGGTACCTTCGTCCTGATCAACATTAACCTATAGAAGGATCGATGAACATTTGGCGTGACGAACCTTGTTGGTTCCCACTAGTAGCGGAACCCTAGCTGTGTGCCCTCGTTTGGTTTGGGCAACATAACTATACCAGTGTTAGGAGAACAACATCACGATGTTGATTTCAGTACATACTCCTTCCAAACCGTGATATTGTCGGTGACAGGTTGGAACTGGGTTCCGGTCGCCAACAATGTTTGTTTTAATTCGGTACCACTCTTGGTGCGCAAGCAGTCAAGCAGACCAGCCCCTGTTGGACATCTCAAAACAGCTGCGATCTTTGCAATTTGGTCGTTTAATGGCCACATTGGCTGAGCAGCTTTACATGAGAGGTTTGTCAGCGAAAGGCGAGGGACGTGTTTTCCATTGCTCACTGTCACCGCTCTGCATGACTGCGCCTCGGATCAAGGGCTCCCGACTATATGCAGAGAGGTATAGGTTTGTGATCTCTACTACGGGTTAACTTCCTAGAAGCTGTGCTAAATTAAACACTGACCTGCACCTACAGATTCACCTGAGAAATGGTTTGAGTCATCCTTCTATACTGGATACAGGATGGTTGCTTACCGCCGAGTGTTATTTTCGTCGGATCACCTCCAAACATGGCGACGTTCTTGTGAAGCCATTCTAGAGCAGCTCTTGTGTCCAACAATCCAAGGTTCTGGGTCACCCGCTTCTCTGCAAGTTCCGCAGCGTGGGGAAAACCAAACAGGGAAAGGCGGTAGTTATAACTTGCAAACACGATGCCCTACAATCATTGAGCTAGGCCTAGTATCAGTTGTAGGCTGGGTAGAAACCTACTTTTGCAGCTAGATAGGAACCGTCAATTTTTGGATCGGACGATGCCCCGCTATCAAATCCACCACCACTATTGATACGCATAGATATAGATATCAGAAAATGGATGTAAGCGGTGATCACTCACTGGGAATAGAGGTAAACGGGCAATCCTTTGGCGCCCTGAGGTGCTATCACATTAATTCGCAGGCAATCCTCACTCTGTGCACTCGTTCCATTACCCCCGTCAGCCCTGATTTATATATAACTGAGGCAGGCATGAGGAAAGGTATGCATCACACGAACCTTCCTTGAAGGCACGCTGGCCCATACCCAGTCGCGTTAAAAATAACCGTTGTCGATGGGTTGATGGGTTGAGGTGGCCGCCATCTATTGCTCCCACTAGTGTCCTGTGCATAAGGAATACCGAGCCACTTTTGTAGAGGGACAGTGGTAGTGTTGACATCAAGATATCCTAGGACATGTCCAGAAGTTGTTGATACTATCAGCCCTGCCTGCCGTCCAACAACTGTTGTAGAAGCATATATCCCGATAGGGAGTGCAAGGGCGAATGCAAGTACTGTCCTCGTCGCCCACATGTTGCAGTTGGGTCAGAGACCACCTCCATTGCAACTTTAAGTATAAGAACTCAAAGCACCATCTGGTCGCTCCGAGAGCTTCTTCTTGGAGAGACTTCGGTGGGTATTCGGCGATAGGTTGGAGGAAGGAAATATGTCAACAAAACGACAAGGTATCGCAACAAATCCATTTCAAGGATAAGTACATAGAAGATTATTCAACGGACGCACCAGGAGCAGTGGCGGGTATGAAGGGCAACACAAACTTCGTATCACAAAAACAATCAAGTGCATTGGAATTTGGAGAGAGCATCAAACCATTAAGCCCGTCACGGTAAAACCCGAAATCAAGTTATCCCTGAAACCCGACTTGAACCACCTCATGCTCGCCCTTTTCACTTCTCGACTCGTAGATTGTAGTGCTGACCGCCACCAAAATGTAGTCCCTCCAACGGACTCACCCTGTTTGTCGCCCTGGCAGATACAATTTGGGGGACAACCATCTGGCGCTCGTGGTGGGATAAATTGAATGATCGTGTCAAAATCATGTCTCCTTCACAATGTCACTGTTTCAGAGACGTCGACCGCCCCGCCTGGAGCTAACGCTCAGTGTATAGCATAATATGTCTAGTCAATGTCGCAACAAACAATTGTGCCTAAGTTCCACAAACATCCATCGTCTTGGGGAGTGCAGTAGAGACCCGGAACGATCAGGGATATTTAAAGGATGTCCTAGTTAATGTCGCAACAACAATTGTGCCTAAGTTCCACAAACATCCATCGTCTTGGTGAGTGCAGTAGAGACCCGGAATGATCAGGATATTTAAATACGATCTCCTAGAATTCATTTAAAGTGGATCAAATCCAAACTCTCCGCAGTCCGTTTCAGTTCATCGTATGCTCTGCGGATGCGCAATTATAGCGTATCAGGCCGGCCCCCTATGTCAGAAAGTAACATGTGTCTAAGACTACATCCATGATTGACCCAACTAGTCAATCTTTGTCGTCACGGGAACGTTTCCGAGAGATAGAATAAGATGCAATAACTCATGACCAGATTGTTTCTCTTTCTTTCTTGCATGCCTTCCTTGCGGCGCTCTTGTTCGTGACAAGATGCTACGCCCATTTTTCTCTTCAAGAACCAGCAGGCTGGAGGTTTTATTGTTTTGTATGGCCTACTTCACTAGTACTGGCGTGTGGGCAAAATATGTACCATTTTTGGAGCCGGTGTGTTTCCAATGTTTGATTGCTCGTCATTTGCTGAATATCGTACAGGGCTTCTTTTTCGACTACAACAAACCTGGAGTACCCGTTCCTATTCCAATAACTGGTCAGCCACCAGTAACCTCTTTTACTTTACCATATTCACGTTCATCCAGAGCAATGCGAAACGATTCATATGACATGGGGGCGAAGCAGCGCAAGAGGGTGTGTAGTATAAGGGAATATACTTTGGTTGAGATGTTAAACCAGTTGCAGGCCCAACCCTGTAGCTCCGTACTTCATGCAAGTTTACGCCTCGTACGTGATTGTGTCTAATTTTAAATAGGATCACTGACACCATGACCATCATCAACACAGAACGTCTATCCAGCCCTTCGTCATCCCGGTCGGGAGTGGGCTGACGTTTGTGGGTTATTTCAAAAATCATCTTCACCACAGCTTTACAATTCGAGTAGGATTGGACAGTACCATTTGCTCCGGGGACCCTCGTACGTGATATATATATATTCTTTGTGGGCGGCTATGTCACTAATCACGGCATCTTCTAGTACCAAATATGCATGGTGAGCGATCCCAACAGCCACGGCTAGGATATGAAAAGCGGGAACTTAAAGGTCTCTGATTTACTAGTTTGACCACAATGGCGTGACTGGTGGATGTCAATCCATGTATACGATGGTCAAAAACTCAACTACATCAACGCCCGTGTGCCAGAATGTGACGGTGGCTCCTCTGCTGGACATCGAAGGCACGGTTCCTGGTGGGCCGATGTCGCAGTATGGGTTCATCGACCAGGTACGCATTCGCAACTGTGACTTTTTTCTCGCCCCCCGACATGTGTTCAATTCAGTGTACGGACGTTACGATTACCCCCAAGTCTGGGAAACCACCGTTCATCCTCACAGTGAAGTTTACAAGTAAAGGCAATAAATCTATTCGCATTAATTGTATATTCTAGGTGGCCCCAGCTTTGCATCCTCCTTATAACATCACATCTAAATCGATGGATCCGATTACTTGGACAGTTTCGCTGGTGAGTTATACTGGGCTGCAGTGTGTAGTTGTTCATGTATATTCGTAGTCCTGGGCTTTTCCCTTTTTCCTTTCGATGGTCAGCGCTGACGGAAAGACTTGGGCAAACGGTCCCATGCACTCAGGCGGGTTCGGCCCCAGTGACTGCCTCGCACCTGGATCTATGTGAGTCCGCCATTCTAGACCCTCATCTGTTCTAATATATTCCAGAACTCGCGCATCTGCACAGAAGATTACAGCGGGAGCAGGTATCGGCAGTTTAATCGTTGGCTCTGTTGTTGGCGTCGCCGTCTCATTAGTGTGCTTCAATCGTCGACAGAAAGCGCGGAGGATGTCAAAACTGGAATCAAAGCTAGAATCCTTAGAGCCATCGCCTCGCAGTTACGAAGCGGATCGCCCTCTCCCACCTGTTCCATCCAGTGTGCCGTTTGTAACAAGGGTCAAAAAATTACGGTCTATCAGTATGGCGAGGACAAGTGTTCCGTCAACTGATAGTACCCCTAGTGTTTTCCCCTACACAGTCGTTCGCCCAGTTTTGATGACACAGGATGAAGCAAAGGCTGCTCTACGCAGTGTCCCCCGACCCGCGATTCAGGTTGTCGCGGACAAGAAATTAACGGCCAATCTGCCAGATACAGAGTTTTCTACCTTTACGTCCTATTCTTCTGTCCCTGGGCCAGTTAATCAGCATCGATTGACTTGGCAGAGCGGTTTTGAGACACCGCAGTCACGCACTTTGCAAGTCGGTGTTGATTTACCTCCCAGGTATTCAGACCAAGGCCACGGTAGACCAGAGATCCGCCGCTCGGTGGGTTAATAGGGGGTTTTGGATGTCGGGTCATTATTATAGAGGTGTTGTATTTATTAACACATGTAAAAGTATCAGTAAGCATTGTAGACAAACCTGTCACTCCTACTCAAGTGTTCACTCTAACACAACGATATATCATCTCGGCAGTGGTAAGCTCCGAGCGATTCTATGGTATGGAACGTCACATCTAAGTTGATTATAACGTCAATCCATCCTTGTTATATTCGCTTGGTTCTGTTCATCGCGGTCACCACGGGGGATCTCAACGCACCAAGAAATGAGTTCGGCACTGATGAAAGCCTTATCCCCCCTTAGAAGCCCACACTGGGCTTCCATGTCAACGTTGGCGAGGCTTGCTTTAGATAGTTTCCATTCGGCGATAGGTACATGCGCCATTTATTGGCGGAGATATCATCGACCTGTTTGAACTTTAAGTTGATTAAAGGGCTCTTCAAGAAACCCAATAGCCAAGCGTCACCAGCCTCCAACTTTATCATGGATACATATCGAAGACAACAGTACCAGGAAGGTCCGTAAAGTTATCTTGATTTCCAGTTTTCGTGGCTCTGTTCCTCGAACTCGTACACCTGGGTCAATGCCACACCTAAAACCAGGCATCTAGCACCTACCGCCTTGGTTACAGCCTGAAGTCCGAGAAGATCGATATAATTATGGTTCTCACTGAGCACTGATGATCCATGTGTGGATGTCTTGGTCTTCGCCGACTGTTTACCGACGCGAGAAAAGATACGAGGAGAGCATGGTAGATGTCTACGATGTTGCTATGGAAAGTCCTCAACTTCGTCTGGGCGGGGTCGGACATGTATACGATTAGGGACAGTTCCACTCAGTTCTGCGATCCATTGTATAACCGCCAAGTCACCGCTCAAGAGACAGAATTGGCGCATCATACTCATCAGACGACTTCTTATTGTTTCTGGCACCGTTTGAGAAGGCGTGATGCGATGGGTACGGAGTAAGACTGACTGAAGATGGGAGATGGACTTGAAATTTTCGTTGGGGCCAGAAAGCAAGGACATCAGGTAAAATGTCAATCGGCAGAAGCACAGAGATTTTCGCGCAGCCACAACCACAAAGCATAACTTGGTGTTTTTTTTAGTTTTCCGTAGATACGCTTAGCTTGAATCTTACTTTGTGAAAACCACTTACTAAGAGATTTAACCGTGTATAAGGAGCATGTTTACACACGAAACAGCTTGAGGTTACTGTGAATAATGACCAATTGTAAAAATTTAGGATTAGATTGGGATTAGATGCTATTAGATGACCCACTTCCTCTGATTTCTTAATGAGGCAATTCATTGTTTGGGGCGATTTGGCAGAGGCGTCTGGACCGCCAGTAACTGAGTAAGTCCCGGACCACCCCAATCGAGCCTTGACCATCCCAGAGCCTTGGAGTTTCTTGGAGTCCTCCGATCGTCGAAACACCCCAGGGCAACGTCTCACGCTCCACATACATAACCTTCCATCATCAATGGATCACCTTAAAGTAATCCTATACGGCTTACTGTCCTGGCTGGATATTAACTCCTGATGTATTTTAGCATGTGGCAAGAAATACAAAGAAAAGCTTGGGCCCACTTGACGGTTCTTGGCCTCACAGTCGCTATTCAAGTTACTCGTGGGCGCCGGCTCAGCCCGACCTACTGTTCAGTATGTCGGAAAATGTGGCATGGTGCGTGGCCTACCCAACGGCAGTTGTTATCAACACGGACGAGTCTTATTTACCCTGAAATCTAGCTGGTGTCCCCACGGAGAGAGATCGGATGCAGTCGAAATCAGCCACCAACCTCGGACCATTTTGAGGCGACAATGTATTCATGTAGGCACAGTGATGGAATGCTATGCAACAGTTGGCAGCTCAGAAGATAGTACGCCTGGTATTTCTGACGTGGTTTGGACGTTTACCCTGCCCACCACCCATGTGTTTGTCTCGATGATCTTGGTTCAAGATTCATCACGTCGAGACTGAAGGTTTTTTGGTTGTCAACTTGAAACTATCGGCGGCGGGGCGATTATGTCGAGTGACTCGCGGCCCCTGGTATGAAAAGTCTGTGCCATCTTTAGCCATTTTCAATTTCCAGAGTCACTCACAGATTGCAGGCGTGGTATAGTTGTCCCTTCCGCGGGAGTCACTCCCGCCTTTTCGCTGGTAGTACAGCTATTACAGCTTTCCAGTCTGGCCGGCGGTCTAGACGCACTATTACCTATGGAACGGGATATCCTTCATACCACTTTATAAAGGGTCGTCGAAGACTCTAGAGGGATCAGCTGGAAATAGCCCTATCATTTCCTTCCGCTATGCGTCCCTCGTTCAAGGTATTATTGTCTCTCCTTCCACTTTTAGTCTCGGCGAAACCTCCGCCACCGAGCTGGCAGTTCGTCCAAAATGGGACAACTGGTATACTGGCCCTTGAAGCGGTTGTCGTTTCTCCTACTCTTGCCATCCTCTTCGACCGTGTACAGAATAACCCTCTGAAACTCAATGGTTATGGTGCCTGGGGTGCGTTGTGGAACTTCGAGACCAATACAGCTACTCCGTTGGAGTTGACGACAAATACATTCTGCGCGAGTGGTGGGTTCATAAGCAACGGAACTCTGGTAAGTTAATAGCTACTGGTGATTGTAATCTCTACCACGCTAATGGCTTGTTTGTTCCAGGTTAATGTTGGTGGCAACGGCGTGGAGAACGCAGCCACCGAACCGGATCAGGATGGGCGTATGGGCATTCGTTTATTCGAGCCCTGTGAGTCTCCGGATGGCACAGGTTGCAAGGTCTGGGAAGACATTGCGCATCTGCACCTCGCCGAACAGCGGTGGTATCCATCATCCATTCGTATCTTCGACGGATCTTTGGTATGCATCAATGGTTTTCTTACCCACCACATACACTGATGAAGAGCCTATAGTTCATCGCTGGTGGTATTCACAATAACACCAATTTCTACAACACCGATCCTATCAACAGCTTCGAGTTCTATCCCAAAAAGGATGGAGGTGTTCCCCGCCCCTCTCCATTCCTCGAGTGGACTCTTCCTTCCAACCTCTTCCCTAGGTAAGCTGCACCATCTATAAGTAAATGAAACTGTTATTCAATCATTTTTTCCTAGAGCTTTCCCATTACCCGACGGAACTATCTTCATGGTCGCCAACAACCGTTCTATGATCTACAACGTTGAGACCAACACAGAGACACGTCTTCCCGACATCCCCAACGGTGTACGCGTAACAAACCCTCTCGACGGAACTGCTACGCTCTTGCCACTCCATCCCCCCCACTACATCCCTGAGGTCCTTGTTTGCGGTGGCCAGAATAACAGCGATACACTGGTCGCTGCCCAGCTGTCATCTCAAGACCCTGCTTCCGATCAGTGTTCTAGGATTACCTTGACCCCCGAAGGTATCAAAAAGGGCTGGGTCGTTGAAAAGTCGCTAGATGGTCGCATGATGCCAGAGCTTCTCCTGATGCCTGACGGAAAGGCTATGATTATTAACGGTTGCCACACTGGTTATTCATCTTGGGGAGCTGTACCAGACACCGTTGGCGAGTCGAACTGTGACCATCCTGCGTAAGTCAGAACTTTACATTTGTATTTCATTACCTGAGACCTATCATTACAGCCTCAAACCTATCATGTACGACCCTGAAGCGAAGCTCGGCCACAGGTTCAGTCAAGAAGGGTTGCCTTCATCAGAAATACCTCGTTTGTATCACTCTAGTGTCACATTGACACCCAACGGGTAAGTACTAGAGTGGCGTTGATTGTACTTTTTACTCACTGTCTGCTCTATAGTAACATCTTCATTGCTGGTTCAAACCCCCACGGTTCGATCAAGAACATTGCTCCCTATCCCACGTATGTTCTTTCTAGCAACAATTTTATAGTTTTCCTCACGTTATTGACAGTGAATTCCGAGCCGAATATCTTAACCCTCCTTACTACAACTCCCCTCGTCCCGTGTTGAGTCATGTACCGAAGAAGGTTGCATTTGACAAGGCGTTCACCATCACCATCGACGTTCCCAAGGGTTTGAAGTGCGACAAGAGTACCATCAAAGGTATGGATTGTAGGCTGGTATTATAATAGTGGACGCTCATGATCTGGCATATAGTCGCGCTTATGGATCTCGGTTTCTCTACGCACGCATTCCATCATGGCTCCCGTCTTGTGTTCCTTGAGGCTCAACTCTCCGCCAACCACAAGACGCTAACAATTGTTACTCCACCCAACAACCGTGTCTACCCTCCTGGCCCCGGTACGCTTTTCCCTTTGCAATGTGATTAGGCAATACTAACTGCGACTGGTTTAGGTTACATCTTTGTAACTATTGATGGTGTTTCGAGCAAGGGTGCACCCATTCTTATTGGCAATGGTCTGCCACCACCAGTGCAAGAACAGGGCCGTCCCATCCGCTACTAGTGAGAGTCAGGCATCGTTCAATCATTGTCAAACAACGCATGCATCAACATTAATAATACTTTTATACATAGTGCTAGTTAGCACGTCTATATTATTCATTTCAACAGCACATTCAGTTTTTCTGGCCAGGTCAAGCACTTTCGCGGTGAGAAGTGATGGAGATCGTTAGTTCAATGGTTATAGAGCCCACACGAGTTTCTTCCAACGTTCTGTAACTTCGGACGTTGGAAGAAATTCGTTACGGCGATTGAATAGCCTAGGTAGCCGCAGGTAAGACTCCAATACTGACAACTGTTTCAAGTGGCGTCATCATGGCGCACATGCCGTTGCTAGACTCACAACCTCAGCAATTTCTTGTCCATCTTCACCCCGCTTCCGGATCCTCAGTGTTGGTTTTGATGGGTCTTGAGCTCCTGCCTTGCTTTTCCAATCCCTCGAATGCTCTTGATACCAAGGTGATGAGTCCAGGCACAACGCGTAGCTAGGAGGGTATAAGAGTTCCTTCTGCATTCACCAGCAACAACTGGCAGATTTTCTCCCTAGTCCAACGTTTTACACCTGTCAGTATAGGATATTGTTCCATGTGTTGCCTCTCTCGTCATTCTTGATAAGTCTTTTCCCCCGGCTTTCGATAATTTCGGAAGAAGGAACAGGGTACAAAAGCTCCACAATGGGTTGTGTCCTAATAACTCTTCAGTAACGTAATTTCTGATATTTCCTTTTTTGACCAATGTGGCGAATAATAATTGATTGCATCTCCGTATCGACGATAACATGGTATAGTACGTATAACAAAGTATATGTATAAGATGCTGGTATTATGGGAAGCAGCTAATAGCGAGAATATACGTAGCCTGGAATCGAAAAGACAAGCGTGAAATGATTAACGCCACGAACCCTTTTTCCCTTTAACAGATAATGGAGCAGTCAGACCTAAAATCGATGATCGTTGAAATGCGTTCCTCTTCGCGACTGGCAACAGGGACCTGGTTGTGGAAGCTGTGGCGACCCGAGGAGACAGTGGAGCTGGGTGAAGGCGAGGAGGGACAATAAGGGAACGCCGAGGAAGAGCAGGAGGCGTGATGATAATGCGAGGAGCTGGAGACATAAGCAATGAAGGAATAAGTCCTGGAGCACGGCGTCTAGGTGTTTCAGTTGGTGTTGTGAGGTCTAAAGCCAACGAGGGACCACGAGGCGTTACTGGATCGGCACGACCTTTTCCCTTCCCCATCAATGATGCCGATAAGTTCCACTCACCCTCTTCATCCTCCTCCCCCTGATCCTGAGGTAGCGAGGTCAATTGGCCCAAGCCAGCGCCGAACATTGAAGACATCTCCAAAGTTCGATCATAAGCCTGATCAAATTCGTCCTCATCCAGACCTAGATCCATGGAAGGTCTAGGCGGGCGTACGGGTACCGCCTTTCCTCGTCCCGACTGCATTTCCTGTGCGAGTGTCGGCGCGCCGAATGTCGATCCCGATGCCCGACCGGAATGGTCAGCGGTGGTGTCGGCGGCGAACATCCGAGCCAGGAAGCTGCGTTCCTCAACAATCGACGTATTTGAGCCTTCCGTATCAAGGGCCTCTGATAGCGGGGAGGAGGGGGCGTCAAAGAGGATAGCATTGCGGCGGTGGCGGCTGGGGATACAGCATTCGGAGTTCAGGAACGGGTCACTTGTAACGTTGGCAGCATCAAAGTCGCCTACTGCGCTGAACTCAAAATCATCTACGGGAGACGTGTTGAAGGTGGCCGACTCTATTCCTGCGAGGTCCCATTGCTCTTCCTGTGTGGAGTCACCCTCATACCACAGATACCCCGAAACTTGGTTGATGGGCTCTGACTGATCCACGGGGCTGTGAACGGGAGGCGAAAAGTTGAGCTCAGAGAGGTGAAAAGAGGATTCCGGATCGAACATAGACATTTCAGACAGAACGACAGAATCCTCGGCGCTGGCGGGTGGCATGCCGATAGCAGACATATTTAGCAGTTCTTCGTTCATGGCATGCATCCGTTGGAGCAGGGTGATGTCCTTTGGACCAAGGCCAAGGGGATAGTTATCGCCGTCTTCGATCTGTGCTGAGAGAGAGCCTGGCTGGGGTGACCAAGGGTATTCGCCTTGTATTTCGAGTGTTGTGTCGATGAACGGGGACGATGGGAGATACTCATCAATATCCATGGCTCGGTCATCGTCCCTGGCCTCGGTGTCGATTTCTGATTCAATTTCGTCCTCAACGTCAGCGTCCATGCTGTAGTCAACCTCGTCATCGACCACATCCTCAACCGCCTCTGCTCCATAATACTCCACCTCGTCCTCAGTCACATCAACGACTTCACCATCCTCAGTCTCCGTATCACTTCCCTCAAACTCAGCAAAGTCTGAGTCTTCTATATCGCCATTGTTTGCCTCCGTCTCGTCATCGTACTCTGACTCAGAGACATCGAAGCAAGGCAACGGTTTAGGTTCGGGATCCATACAGCCCTGAAGTGAATTACTGGGCGGGATGGGGATGAAGGACGTATCAGTTTCCTCGAGGATGTCGGCTTCCTTTGTCTCCTGCCCAACTATGATGGAGAGAGGTGTGGCTGACACTTTAGGAGGGAGCTCGTACGAGAGGTCAATCGAAGTGAATTCGAGGAATGCATTGTGAGACGCGTAAGGAACGAGTTCGATACTAGCAAGCTCGATGAAAGTATCTTGGCTGGTATACGCAATCAGCTCGATGGCGGCCAACTCAACAAAAACATTGTGGGAGAGGTAGGCGATCAGCTCGATGGCAGCCAACTGGAGGAATGCCGTGAATGTAGAGAGGCCTTCGTACTCAGCATCAATCGAAGCCAACTCAAAGAATGCTTCAGCGGAGATATTGACCTTGTCTTCGCCGTCTTCGTCGCCGTTGTCGGAACCCAAAAGAAGCTGTAAAGATAGGGAAGGTTCCGTGTCGGCCAGCTTGTCAATGAGTGAAAGGATTGTGCTTACCTCAAACTCCGGGGTGAAAGTGGTGGGAGGCACGACTGCATGAGCAGGTGCCTCAAGCTCAGCTTCGTCGGCGTCAGGGGGGACGATCCCGTCAGCCTCCGCTTCGCTAACCGTGATGATGTCCAAATTCAATAAAACCGTTTCCGGAGTACCAATGTCGACGGGCTCATACTGCGAAGAAGGCGAGGTATTCGAGTTCTCGAACAGGGTGTTTAATAGTCCTTTCCGTGCAACTGCTGCGAAGGCTGTGAGTAGGCCGATTGAGAGGGCGGTAATGTTAGACACCCAGGTCATCCTCGTGGAAGAAGCAGCCACAAACGCAATCATGGTCGGGAGGCAGTGGCGCAGGGCCAGGGCGTAGATGATGGCACGGAGGGCTATGACGGTGAATAATGTTAAAAGGGGTACACGAATGATGAAAAAGCACCCACCACGGCCCAACGGCATACACCACATTGTCTGTCGAACTTCAACCCGCGCATAGGAGGGAACCAGGAGGTTGACAGAGGGGCTGTAGCTAAGCCGGCGTGGGCGACAATTACCATTACCATAACCGATAGATGACCCGGAGGAGGCGAACATCAAGCGCATGAAGGGGCTGACAATCCCAATAACGACGAGAGCCGCACAGATCCAAACAAGGGGCCACGACGGCATTGAGACGGCCTCAGTCGAGGTGGGGCCGTAGGCATAAAGCGACTGTGAAATGTTTGCAAGATTACCATAATTGGCGGAAAGGCCTATAGTAGGAGTAGCTGAGGAGGTTGGGAGTGAGGCGGAGGTAGGGGCGACCCAAGCGGTGTAAAATGACCGGATAGAGCAGGCGGCTTTGAGGGTGAAGAGTGAAAATCCGAAGATTACGATATATGTGATGGCTAGTGAGCCGGACGGTGTGTGCAAAGAGCAAGGCGGTTTAGACCTAGGCATGGCTGAGATGCAGATGATGGGGAAAGACAAGAAGGATCGTCGATTGAGAGAGGCTGACGGGAAGGATTATATAGGCGATTGTAAAATCGACTGGTTTGGATAAATTGATAAGCGCAAACGAATCGAATGCGTTGGAGCCATGTTGTAGATGATTCGGTATCGACCTAGGATATTCATCTTTCAGTGCTCATAGATGCAGAGATGAGAAAATACGTACTATGGTTACCTCTCACAGTAGAGATAGCCTCGATTTTGTTGTCTTCATATCCTCTCTAGATCACATGCGCTACCAATGCAGAAATGATGTTTACGCCAAACGTACAACTCATATATGCGTGCGGTATATGACTGTTTCGGCATTGGCTAGTTTGGATGATAGCCTTATTGATTGAGTTAGACACGTCGTTTTATGTCGGGTATCTAGATGGTAGTCGTCGGACGCAAATTTCCAATTATTTGACAAGACTGTTTTACAGTGTTTCGAAAAAAGGCCAACAATATTTGAACAACATTGAGAGACACGTACTGGATTAGTCGCTTCATGAAGTATCGGATTGGATTGACCTCCCTAAACCCAGCCACCCATATTACCCTTCCCAGCATTCACCTTGTGGAACGGCTCAATGACTACGGGGCAGTTTGCAGAAATGGTGTGCTGGCGATGAGTGAAGCCATTTTCGTAACTGGAAATGTGCCTTTTAGCATCTACAAATCACTTTCAAAGGGTACGTACAGTGTCAAACCGACTTCCACTTCACTCTATGAATATGCAAGGGGATAGCAGTCAAGAAAGGTGCAAAAACGTCCCGTGGATTAGTTGATCTTGACATATAGCCTTCATTACTGTACAGCCAGGTACAGTTAGGCCAAGAATATATGAGTCGCGAGTACATACATACTGGCGGTAACCAGCCCTTAGGGCACTAGTCGCAAAGGGCAATTGCGGGTGAGGGACGTATTCTTCTGTTATGAAAATATTGTAGCAATATAAGGAAGAGTTATGGCTGCAAGTGCGCAAGCCTTTGCGCTAAACTAGGTGACCAACTGGTGGGCAATGCCTAATATAGTAATAGCTGTTGTGTTACTTAGTTCCATTACTGGGTCGGGGCAGAGGGATGGCGAGCTGGCACAGGTCAAGTGCGTTGCGTGTCCACGCGCTCGAGGAACTCAGTCGTGGGACTCGGATAACCAACGCTTTGGACTTGCTATGTGTACAAGTGTACAGCCACCATTTATAACTTCTTCGCTGTCTACTACAATAGCAAGGCCGTCTCTTCAAAATTCTCTGGTAGGTGCGATCAGTTATGATACAAATCTGTTCATGAGCTTTCTTGATGTTTGCATATTAAAGACGAATTGATGTAACAACCCCGCCCGGGACGTCTCCAAGTCATCATGGATACTAAATACCGACTACTATAAGAAATCATAACGATCTCAAGAACCCATTTTTAAAACATAATTGAAGAACGCCTAGTGCCATGAACAAAGAATATTCTAAGCGTTTTTATACATAATCACCAGTATCACTTGATCACACAATAACCTGCAGCATAATGTGAGAAATAGAGCACCTTCAAAATGCTTAGACCGAGTCGCATTGGAAGCAGTTGAATAAATAGTATGGACATGCTACCTAGTACTATATAGAGATTATAATGTTAATATTGGATCGACCTCGACTGGCCCAACCACTCAGTAGCGGATAGGGCGACCTTGCTCCTGCACTGGTGGTGGCAGACCATTACCAATAAGAATGGGAGCACCCTTGCTTGGGACACCATCAACAGTGACGAAAATGTAACCTGTGTCAAACATGGTTAGCATTTAGAATAACTATGACAAGAAAGAGTTTACCTGGGCCAGGGGGCCAGACACGGTTGTTAGGTGGAGTGACGATGGTCAACGACTTGCCATTGTTGGAGAGCTTGGCATCGAGGAAGACCAGACGGGAACCGTGATGGAACGCATGCGTAGAGAAACCGAGGTCCATGAGAGCAACTATAGTCAAACATATGATAAGCTTCCGTTGCTGGATGTGTCGATCAACGATCCATACCCTTAATATCCTTCTTGCTGGTCTTCAAGTTCTTCGGGATATCGATGGTGATAGTGAAAGCCTTGTCGAACGCAACTTTCTTCGGTACGCTGCTCAGTACGGGGCGAGGGGAGTTGTAGTAGGGAGGGTTGAGGTATTCGGTACGGAATTCACTGTTTACAGGGTTAGGACATGTAAAGCTGTTACTAGAAAGGGGCGTACGTGGGGAAGGGTAACAAATTCTTGATAGAACCATGAGGATTTGAGCCAGCGAGGAAAATGTTACTACAGAAAAATATTGAAGTCAAAATACTAGCCATGTAAATCAAATGCTTACCCATTGGGCGTCAATGTAACACTTGAGTGATAGACACGAGCAATATCAGAAGTGGGCATGCCTTCCTGACTGAACCTGTGGCCAATCTTTGCCTCCGGATCGTAGATGATAGGGGTGAGGCTGTATTAAACCATGAATTAAACGAAATATGAATGTAATGAAAACTTACGCAGCATGGTCACAGTTCGAATCTCCAACACCATCAGGAATGGCACCCCATGATGCGTATCCTGTGTGGCAACCATTGATGATCATAGCTTTACCGTCGGGTAACAAGAGTAGCTCTGGCATCATGCGACCATCCAGCGACCTCTCAACGACCCAGCCCTTTTTGATACCTTCAGGAGTCAACGTAATCCTAGAGCACTGATCCGACGCAGGATCTTGAGACGATAGCGCAGAGGGTTGTGTCGTATCACTGTTGTTTTGGCCACCACAAACGAGTACTTCCGGAATATAGTGCGGTGGGTGGAGAGGCAAGAGAGTAGCAGTACCATCAAGAGGATTCGTCACGCGGACGCCGTTGGGAATATCAGGAAGTCGTGTCTCGGTGTTAGTCTCAACATTGTAAATCATGGAACGGTTGTTAGCAACCATGAAGATCGTTCCGTCGGGTAAGGGGAAAGCCCTATATGAATAATTAGATACATACTTCGCGCTAGAAATAATGCGGCGTACCTAGGGAAGAGGTTGGAAGGAAGACTCCATTCAAGGAAGGGGGAGTGGCGAGGTACACCTCCGTCCTTCTTGGGGAAGAACTCGAAGCTGTTAATAGGATCGGTGTTGTAGAAAACGGTGTTGTTGTGAATACCACCAGCAATGAACTACACCCACAGTCAATAAAAGCAACCACACGATAAAGCCATAACTCACCAAAGAACCATCAAAGATACGGATGGAGGATGGGTACCAGCGTTGCTCGGCGAGATGCAAGTGCTCAATATCTTCCCATACCGTACAACCCGAACCGTCGTGAGTCTCACACGGCTCGAACAGGCGAATACCCATACGCCCATCACCGTCAGGTTCGGTGGCTGAGTTCTCTACTCCATTACCACCAACATTGACCTATGTACAAAATGGTTAGCATAACGTGATTTGAGAAGAGCACGCAACGCACCAAAGTTCCGTTACTCAAGAATCCACCGCTTGCACAAAATGTGTTCGTCTTCAACTCCAGGGGAGTAGCTGTGTTGGTTTCAAAATTCCATAAGGCACCCCAAGCACCGTAACCGTTGAGCTTCAAAGGATTGTTTTGTACGCGATCAAATACGATGGCGAGATTAGGAGAGACAACGACGGCTTCTAAAGCCACCATACCAAGGGTCCCATTTTGCACGAACTCCCACCTTGCAGGAGGGGGTTTGGCTGAGACTAGGAGCGGAAGAAGAGTCAATAAGACTTTAAAGGAGGGACGCATAATGCGGAAAGGAAAGGGAGGGTGTCGGGTTAGCCAACTCACTGTTCTGAAACCTCTCTTTATAAAGTGGTTTTAAACAACGACCTTTCCCATGGGTATCGACAGTAAGTGCGCCGACCACGAAACGGCGGCACGCCGCAGAAGGGAAGAGAGTACCACGGCTGTGATCTCGGAGTGACTCAGGGAAGCGGGGAGGCTTGAACTAACCAATTTCAGCCAATTTCACACTTGCCGTCGGGAGTGACTCCATGTGAACCGCCCGCCGATTCTGAATGAACCTGCAGCAAGATCAGGGAAACAATCATGCGGGTGGGGTATCGGTCCGACCCTGTCATACAGGCGAGGAGAGAATGTAATCACATAGGTACGGTGATACAATGCTATGCAACGGTTGGCACTCCGATGATTAACTGAGGTTTGGTGTGACCAATTTCTACCGAATTAGGGCACAACATACCAAATAAGTTTCAGGGAAGCAGCTGGCTCCCGAAGAGTAACTAACTTTAGCCATTGAGTTGACTGTGTTGAGCAACGGTGAACCTCGGTTTTACCACAGACCTGGCCAAATGAATGGCCACGAGTAATTGAACATTCAATAGCAATTTAGAGCCCAGGAACTGTATGAAATTGAGGAACAAGCCTTTCCCTGCCTTTCCTCACATTCATTGGGAATCCGTTAACGTTAATAGACTCGTTAACTCTTAGGTGATATGCACATACGTCAATGCAGCCAGTAACTTAAGCACCAAGAGTAATAAGTTGATGCTTTAAAGATTAAGACAGTTGTGGACTCCAAGTGTTCAGGGTCACCAAAGTTGTCATTAGAAGTTAAACCTGCCAATTGAGACGCTTTTACCAAACAGCTTCAAATACAGCCTCCAAATTCCTCATCCAAACGAGGAATCCGCGGTGTCCAATTTAGAAAGGTATTCGGATACGCTGTCTGAAGTTCTTAAGGTAACATGGCTCAGTCTATTCTACGGAAGAGTTGCTCAAAAATTATATTCACTTCGGAAGAATCTATTGCCGTTGATGCACTGCATACCCACGCCACCGTCACGGTCGCTTGACCAGTCATCATTGTTGTCATCAGCCCTGACCCCTGTGAAAATTTCCTTTCAACCTCCCTCCGAATCTGCCGCATCATTTCTTCCGAACGTGCCTGGAGAATGATATTGTACATACATATGACGAGCATAAACTGTCCCAACCCATGTCACTGTAAATAGCAAGCAGCGTCATGCATCCTAGGACCTTACTAGAGAACAATGTGCCAGCGGAAATACGACTTCGATAATGCGTGCCACCTACGTTCCGAAAATAGTACCACAAGGAATGTGAGGGGTAGTGGTGAAAATTTCCTAGCCTGCAACAGATAGAACCAGCAGAATACCGTGTTGAACATATCAGCATGATTGGCCAAAGCGTTGAACAAGGATGAATAACTTCCATAACATAAGTGGTCGTTTTTTAAAAAAATGCCTCAGAGATGTCAAAGTCAGCCACAACCTCCCCTAGTCCATCGTACAGTTTGACTACTCGCCCCAATCTACCTCGTCGACAAGCTTTTTTAGCTGCGTCACCTCCGTTTTCTCGACATGTTGACAGTCAACAAGTTCTAGGCAAGCATCGCTTCAAGGTCTCGATGTATATATGTATATCTGTTTCCCATCGACATTTTCATTGAAGGACCATTCTGAAGTAACGAGGTAACGAAGGGCTCTGAATTTGGCCAGAGATGTGGTAACCGATGTGTCACTAGCGGCTAGATAGAGCAAGGAGAAAAGGGATATAGAAGGTTGCGGCTCGTATTATCTTCAGCATCGAAAGATCCTCAAATAAGTGCAAGAAATGGTTGTTCTCTACTTTTTAGAGGTGCTGGAATTAAAGCTCTCGTAGGCAGCACGCCAGTATTTGCAGTGGCAAAATAAGGTCTTCGATAGATACATGAATAGAATATAGTGTACTTAACGGTTACATTTGTGAAAAGGATTTCACTCTAAGCCTCCATTCTATTTGCCTCGATAATTTCTGGAATGTACTGATTGGTGCTGACATAGTTTCATCCGCTCGGAGAGCGACACAAACGGTGGCCGTAGAACAAGAAGTTATCCCCAAATCTTCGAGGGAACGAAGTTTCACAACTGTCAAATTTGATAGGATAACGTCATTTCCATCTGTGGGGTTAGCTTAGATCAAGAGTCAGGGATCGAAGCTATGACATACCGGAGGGGGCAAGAAGGACATAGTGCATCTAGGGTCGAGATATTTTAGGTATGCCTATGATGAAAAACTCCCCCAGGTTGACGAGAACGAGCGATTCACAGTTAAAGCCGTAGTTAGCGGGTGTGACCTGACGTAAACGCGGAATCCGTAAGTTAAGGCAGCCCAATGCGACACGACGCCAGTGTGAGCAAATACAAGACACCCCCACCCAGGAAAGGGCGTCTTTAGACTTTGTCGCCTATATGGAGGAGCCTTGACTAGTTCGAACACCTCTGGCAAATTTAAAGATGATAGGTAAAATCTACATAGGAAGGCAAAAAATGAGGCTAAGCTCGTCGTAGCGAGTTTTCAACATCCACGTAACCGCTTCTGGCGCGGCAATTTCTTCAAGATCTGAAGCATAAGCAGCTTCGCGCCCAGTACCACTGTCGAATGCTGAAATTCTGGTGGCAACGCGGTTTCTCGTGCCTGTATGACGTGATTGGTGCAATGCAACACTGACAATTGTACCAAATGCGATACCTGGCATAGTAATCCACTTAGAGGACGCGTCGGGACCAATCGTATGTGTTGAAAGTTGGTGAAATTATTTCCTAGTCCGATTAGGAGTTGCAGATTTGTTATGTCTAACCCTCTAGAATAAACACCTACTCGGGACCGCTGCTCCATCACTCTCTATCACACCCATAAAACTAGTTCATTTTAGGTCTCACATCCATCTCAAACCCCTAATATGGGATCCGGAGTACTCAAGCTCATCCACCTGGGGCCTAGGCTCTCGCCACACCCGTTGACACCCGTGAGGTGATTTTCTCCCGTTTCATGGCGTTTAGCCTCAACCGGTGGCGCTTTCGCACTCTCTAAAGTCATGCCAGCCACTAATTTCTCGGACGCGGAGTCGATATTTGCTCTGGATCTGGGATCAACGGACCGCACTAACTTCTGTTGGCAATAACTTCCGCAAAGGCCTGAAGAAAAGTGACCACATGCACCACCACTTTCTGAGTAAACGCTTCCAACCCCAGCCAGAACCTATCCCGGTATTGCCTACTTTCCAAAGCTGCGCAAGCCATTGATTCTTGGGTTGTGGAGCTTGCTTGAGCAAGAAGCAGAGTAGGAATCCTGATATTTACTCTGGAATTAGGATCGACACGCGGCGTCGAATTCTTCCGGCAACAACATTCAGCACCCCTCAAAGCCTGAGGAAAAGCAACCGTATGTACCATTATCTGTCGGATAGACGCTTCTAACCCCGCGCCCTGCGCAGTGCCCCAGCCTAGCGCCAGGCACATCCAGAACGTATATCGGTTTTCCGCCCCCAGCTCCTGAAGGAAGATAATATTAATGGCGATGGGACAGCGTTGGTCATGGCGAATTTGGCTTTACTCTGGCCAACTCAACCTTGGTTTAAATAGGCCGCAGAGCTAGGATTCCTGTCGTAAATTAGGCAGTGAAGCATCGTCTACCTCGTTAAAGGTGTGGGTCCGCTCAGCTCGGGTGATTTTTTACCTCCCCCTTCTTCCTCCTACGCTGCCGCTGCTCTCAGATGACAGTATGATGGGTTGATACTGGCATTGACTCGTGATTGACAGTATCAACTTTGCTTGAGATCTGGATGATCGAACTTGAATTTCTCCTCAGCATCTTTAGCTCCGGATGTCGTAATGTGCATAAAATATTTTGGCTTGAAGCATTATACGGAGTACAATAGCGTGAAAGTCGGAGCTTCTGCTGGCGAAGTTGGTGTTTTGGAGTCGAGGCCAATTTTTAGGAAAATAACTGCGAAGGGTAGCATCCCGAATTTTGGTTGGTCTGTTGACACTCATAAAACCACCATATATTCAGGAATGCATTCTAATAGAAGTGCTCAGTAAACAAGCTGCGACGTACGTTACGAAACTACGGTAGTCTCAGGTGGATTACTAACTACATAGCAGGAACAGCAGATCGTTGCTGTTCGTACACCCAGATCTGAGATACGTCTGGAAGAGTCTCTCAAGCCCAGTGGGCCTAGGGCAACCAGTGACGCTACAGTGTACATGAGACAGATATAAGGATGCTGGCCAAATGTGCGTGTAATCTTTGCAGAGTGGTTCTAATCAAGCGAAGCGTCACAGTCGTCTACCGCCTTGAGGTGGGCCATGTTCAATCTATCTTATGTTCCTTTCATGCAAGGTGAACCGGTGTCGGGCCTGGCAAACCTTCCATGGGTAGACATGCGCAGTTCTCGTGGGCTGCGGAATGATTGTGGTAAGGCGGTGCATCCCGTTGCATGAGTTGCAATGAGCATTGGATAGTCGCGGAGACCAATATGAGGGTTGTTCTAGAAAACGAGGTGACACCCTCTGATAGCTCTGATAGCCTCCCAACAACGGATTGGAAATTCGGGGGTTGTTAAACCAGTGCCGAACTCTATAAACTTTTAGAAAACGAACGAAGTTCCTGCAGCGAAATTAGCGTGATGAGAAGGACAAAAGGAAAGGACTGTAAACACCCCAAGCAAGCTAATGCCGAACAAAAGAGCCCAGCTCTCTCCCTCAGAGCTATACACAAACACATCAAGAACAAATTGATCAATATATTCAAACACTGTATACGCATACATCCACGACGATATAGTTCGCAAAATTCCAGCAACGAAAGATAAAAGAACAAGAGCCATTTTGGCCCCGACAAGACCTGGTTGAGCAGGCCACGATACAACATACGGAGGGGCATGTTGAATGCTTACTCTCCTGTTAAAGCGGTCTACACGAACAGATTACCAGATACGCGTCTCGAGCAACAAGTCACTGTTGCTCTCGAGTCCAACACACGCCTTGAGGAAGCTCTCGAGGGCGTTACGCTGCCTGTTGAGACTGTTCACGACCTCCGTGCCTGTACACAATCTTAATTAGCATTGGCGTTGAGGAAACGATAACAAAGAAAACATACCAGGCTTGACGAGCGGAGCCTTGAGCATATACGAGAGGAGCGACAACACCGGGTACAAGGGCTTGAAGTCGGCACTCTCATCGACCTTGCGGTACTGGATGCGAGACAGGAGCTCCGTGAGGATGGCCAGATCGAGAATAAGAGGCGTAGCGAGCAACGAGTCCTCGCACTCATTAAAGATATTGATCGTCGAACGCCCACCACAGAAGATCTCCGAATAATACTCGTCGATCGCCCGCTTCGAGTCACCCACCGCAGGCACATACTTGATCACCACAATATGGTCCGGGTGCTCGCCCTTATCCTTCTCCTCTCTCCCGTCCTTACCCTTCACCACCTTCACCTTCCCTTCCGCATCGACAGCAGGCGCCTTGTACAGCAGACGGTTCGCAGCAACCATATCGTCGACGACACTGCTCTTGCTGATCTCCTTGGAACGGAACTGGCGCTCGGCAGAGAGGTTGTGGCCGTCGTTGTTCCCGAGGTGGTTGTAGGAGGCGATGGAGAGAGGCTTGATCCCGGCGTTGACGAGGAACTCTGCGAGGACACTCTTTAGCTTCGTCTGTCCACTCTTGAGATCGTCTCCACCGATGAACGATTGGTGGCGCTCAGCAAGCTCGATGACACCTGGGACGAAGGTGTTCTGGGGTGCACCGTTGACGAAAGGTTCGCCTTCGAGGATGGCGGCGACTGCGAAAAGGGTCGAAGGGGATACCTCAGAGTGAGACTGCTTGATGGAAGCGAGGAGAGCGTCGGCTGTGTCGTTTACACCTGGGATGATGTCGCTGTACCTCTCAGTGTTGGCGGTCCAGAAGACGACGACACGATCCAGACCGTGCTTGGCCTTGAACTCGCGAATGTCCTTACGAATATGCTCGAGGTGGACGGCCTTGTCGGTGCCAGGGATGAGATTGTCTGCACGAGCCTCCTGGTTCGCGGCGATGAAGTCGGGGTAGTAGATCGAGGGAAGGGGCTTTCCGAGCTCTGCAACGAACGGAGCTACCTGACGCTGGAGGTCGTAGTCGAGGACCTGAGCACGAGACATGGCCTGGTCAAGAGGAAGCCCAGAGATATCCCAACCACCGAGAACGAGGTCGTTGGGGTGGACCATGGGAAGGACATCGGAGATAGGAATGTGAACATCGTTGCCGGAGGCGGGGTCGACGCCGATGCGGACGGTAGAGGCACGTAAGACGGAGCCAATGTAGTTGGGAGTTTGGAGCCCGGCTTTAGTGTTCCAGGTGATGTTGTGACGGTTGGCGAGGATCGTAGCACAGAGCGTGGTACCATTGTTCCCGCCGACGCCAATCATCATCAAGCTGAACACAATTATCAGAAAAGCGTGTCAATGGAAGTAATGATAATAAAGCTTACCCAGTCTTGCTTACAGCACGCTTGGTCTGAAACTCGTAGGACTGCACAGTGGGGGTGACGGTAAAGTGTCCGTCATTGACAGTAACACTAGAGCTACGGTTGTAGAACTTGGACGTGATGTGCTCGTCGGTATAGAGCGTGTTCTCCGACGCGACGGTAATGGCGTGAGGACGCCGAGCAGCGGTGGGATGGACAGGGACGATTGACTCGACAGGGGACTCGAGCGAATCAGGGGTAGTATACCCAGAGGTTCCAGGGGAAACGGTGGTGGGGGCCATTGAAGATATAGGTTACGATAGGATAGTGTTGTGCAAGAGTAATTAATAACTTGGAAGGAAGCTGGCGGCCGAGTGCTTGGAACCTCTATGGGAGTTGTGGGAGCTGCAAAGCTGGTTCGAGTACATGCAAGGGATGCAGGTAAACGACTAGAAAGTTGTGCAAAAGCAACGAGGGCTGGTGGATCGAAGGGCTGGAGGCGACGGACGGTGGGTACCTTTGCGGGTGAAGACAACAGAGACGTTTGGAACAGACCTTTTATCTTATTTTTCCAAGTCCGGGCCGGCTGCATATCGTACGATCAGATAATCATTCCTGGTTTTTGGGGTTCTCCGTCACTTGTAACAATTTCATCTCCCTTGTACGTTGTCATCACGAACTTATTATAACTTACCCGACGATGGGGTGCTTTGCTCATGCTTCCAACATCCTTGATATCGTTTGGGGAGGATGATGTCCCTGCTGCGGCTTGTCAAGCACGTCAAGCCTCAAGGCCGCTCTCCTGTACTTTGTGAGCAAATTGCTACCCAAATGTATGCAGGGTTGGAAATAGCTACATCTGTATATTGTCCACAAACGAGAATACTTCAGCGCAGACACCCTCTCCCTGATAATTTGAGGGTCGAGCGGCAGACCCTTTACCCACAGGGTACATCGGATCGTCACTCTTGTTAGGTAAAATCGGCCACATCACCCGAATTTCCAAAAACCTGACAGCCGTTTTCTAGAATACTCCTCGATTCCATGATCTTCG
>JABCKU010000125.1:0-39747 GCA_018221655.1 Myochromella boudieri | reverse complement strand
TTCCTCTGACCTTGATTGACATTTTCTGTTGCAATACTGGACTTTTAAACAACCAACACACCGCGCCATACGTTTGTCTGTTTTCTCTTGATATAAGGGGCATTTATACCACCCGCACCCAATGATTGGCAAAACCATGGCGCTTACGCCAACAGCCAAGCCGAGGGCGTTCCATTTTTGCAAGGCTATCTTCGTATGTGGATAACAGGGGCCCACCAAAGTGGAAAGATGTTTGGACGTAACCAACCACACACTCTCGAGGTGTTCTCGTGCGGTTCTAATTAGGCTTTTCTCTGTAAGCGTTTCTTCTCTACTTTTCGATTCCTTTAGATAGTCTAGAAGGTGATCTACTAAGAAAACAGAATTTGGTATGGGCGTAGCTAGATACGAAGCAACTGAGATCAACGAGGAACAGCACCTGTGGCCATGGTCACCTTTTGCTGTCAGTATGGACATACGCGCCATAAGTGAAGCTCCGTCTTGAAATTCAATAATTGTGGCGAGTATCTGACCTGATTTCAGTGATCTCTTAAGTAGGGCGCTGGATGGGGCAAAAATATAGTAGGCGATGTGAACGGGATTCTGATATAGCGTACTTTAAGACCACGGTCGCTTGAAGTCCGGCCTCATACCGAGTTTCAGCATTACCAGAGCGCAGTATAGCCCAGATTGCATTGATCAGCTGTCGTTCGAAGCCATCCCTTATCTTGCTGAAAGCTATGGGATACATTTGTTGTAACAGTTTTAGAAGATATAAACAGTAAGAAATTGTTTCCTCAGGAAGATCAAGAGCAGAAATTATGATATCAAGACGTTCCGCAAGATTGTGACTCTGTTCGTTGATGAAGGATCTTTCCTCCTCTTCCAGAGCAACTCGCCGATACAGACGTCGTCGACAGACATCGCCAGCTTGGCGTGTTGAAGTATCTGGGGCCGATACCCAAACCCACAAAGCTAGACGGTAAGTACGAGAAGAGTTATCGACCGCTTGACTGAAATACAGTAAGACATAAAGAGTACGTTTCAAGACAGTTGACGTACTTGAGAAGTGGTGTACAATCAGAGGTTGGGTTGATTGCTTCGTTCACGCACGCTGGTGGATGTTTCTCGTCCGCCAAAAGGCATAGCTGCTCAACTGCGTTGTGAATAAGGTTTCTGATATACTCCTTCATACAATCAGAGTAATCGCCTGGAACTCTCACAGCAACCATATGAGCAAGGGTACAGATTAAGGATCCTAAATCAAATGCATCGCGAATAGCTTTATGATGAGGATCTGTATCTTTCTGCTTGGTGGACCTTATGAGAAGAACACATCGGGCAAATGCCTTGAGAGCATCAAGCTACCAAGCAATGAGTTAAAATTTTGTGCCGTTACATCGATAAAGGACAATGGACACTTACGAGGACTGTTGGCGCTGAAGGCTGGCCTGCATCATCGTGAACTCCGATTTTTAATGTCTGAAGGACACCTGCATCCCTGACGAGAGGCCATTGATCGACATGGAGAACTTCCACCATAACCGCAAGGAGCACATTTCTACTTGGATTAGCCATGGTATTGATTCTTGTCAAGTATGCAACAGGATTTCCATGCATCTGCATCACATCAAAGGCTGTGAGACCCTCTTCTGGAGGGTCTGGGGCAGACAAAGGGAATGGCAGATTCAAGATTCCCAATGAAGATAAGAAGCTGGGTGGCAAATTCGACGACATTGTAGTATGGATTTGAAACAAGGTCCGACAATTGAGTTACTGCCAGTACTGCAATGACACAGAAACGGCAGGTGTGTGTTCATCACGTGATTGATAGCTCAGGTCACTTGATCATGATGACGACGCGCCACGATCGCAATGATTAATGAGCATGTCAAGCATGTATCTGTTACGCCTACAAGCCAATGAAAAGGTATTTGGCTCATATTAAGAAGATGCTAATGGGAACTCTCCAAATACAACTAGTTTAATAATGATTATTCCAGTGGACGCTGCGAGAACTCTACACCTGCTTCCTTGAGAAGTCTTTGGACATGAGCTGTATCTGGTTTTATCTCGCCGTTAAGGGGCGCAAAGTATTTGCGAAGTCTCTCCTTAAATACGACAGGATAAAATAGGCCTTCCTTCTGTTGAGGAGAATGGATCTTGCGTCAATTGATGATATCTCATATGGGTGTAGTAGGGGGATTCACCTCTCGTGTTTGGCCTTTTCTCGTTGTTTGGCCAGTAACTCGGCCACGATACCAGTGGCCACCGACGGTTTTCACCCAGACATTATCACCAGCCTATTCAGAGGCGAAATTTATAATAAATACCTCGAATAATATTCAAATTACGTCGGCCACGAACCTGAAAAGTATATGGCCAGGAGTCATCTACGTCAGTGGGCTGCGGCTCGACAAGGGTCGCATCACTGTCGCCGTCGCTCCATGATTCGACTTCTTCTGGTGAAACAGCTCGAAGAGGAGTACGAACTGGGTGCACTATGCGGGTGCTGCGGGTGATCGACCTTGGGGTTTTTGCAACCGAAGGCATTATAGTGTATATTTCTGGCTGACAATAGGCGACAATTCGCAAGCGATGTAGAGATCTTAGTAAATATAAAGTAGGTCTGGCGGAACTGGGGTGGGTACAGGCGGTGGAGTGCGGGTGTGGGGTTTCTAAGGAGTTGGGATAAAACAGCATCACCCCTTTTATACAAAAAAGCAGTGCAACACACGTTGTAGACATGGACCTTTGTTCTATCAAAGCAGACCAGATCGGGGTAGTTGGCCAAGTCCAACAAGTCCAAGAATAAAATAACAGCACAATAACACTGCCTTAAACGGATTACACTGCATCTTTCTGAAAAAAATTATTACGCCCATATGTTTCGATCGATGATTAGGATATGGTATGACCTCTGCTGTGGCGGTGAAGCATTGCGGCCGCAACAACGTGGTTAACTTGTGGTCAACATGTGGCCATAGTAATATTAAGGATTAGTATGCCATGTGAACTGAAAATAAACGTAAATGACAAGACCCCGCTACCTACCATGATATAGTGTATCACAGACATCTTGAGAAGATCAAGGATGTTAGACGCCTGTCTGTTGGACAAGTACAAACGAGTGATGATTGTCTTGCAATTGAACTTGAATTGAATGAGATTGAATGATGCTACTATGATGATGCAAATGATCTCAAATGATGTTCAGTCTCCGAAATTCGGCTCAGAAAGCTTCAAATAATAATAGTAGCAAATACAAATCACGTGACACTGCGTAACTCAGAATTGCGAACTGCGTTTCGTACAGGTGACAAAACTGGAGCTTGCGAGTTGAGGAAGTGGCAGTTATCGTTTATTATCTCTATAGAAATGTCAAACGGGTCATACCTGGACGTGAGCTCAGTTTACCATCCATTTATCCTTGCAACCCACTAATTCATTCGCAGCGGGCCATTGAGTTAGTCCAACGTGCTATTGATGAAGATGTAAAGCAGAACTACGCTGAGGCATCTCAGGGATACCAGAAATCCTTGGACTATTTTATGCTTGCGCTGAAATGTTCGTTATATTCCACCTTTAGAGTCCGATAATCTCACAATATAACACAGACGAGAAGAACGAGAAGTCGAAGTTGTTGATTCGGACAAAGATTGTGGAATACCTTGGGCGTGCAGAAACATTGAAGGAACATCTCGCAGCTCCCAAGAATGGAAAGAGTGCTGTTGGTCTGACCGGCTCGGGGGGTAGTGGCAAGAAGTACGTGTAGTGTTCTGTCGTGACCATTCTCTTTGTTTGACACTGCAGGTCAGGAAGGACGGAGAGATCGACGATGATCACGACCCAGAAGTAAAGAAGCTGCGGGCAAACATATCAGCTGCAATAGTCGCTGAGACCCCAAATGTCAAATGGGACGACGTTGCTGGATTGGAGGGCGCGAAGGCGTCCCTGAAGGAGGCTGTCGTTCTTCCAATCAAATTTCCTCACTTGTTCACGGGAAAGCGGACGCCTTGGCGTGGTATCCTTCTGTATGGCCCTCCAGGAACTGGAAAATCATACCTCGCGAAAGCTGTTGCCACCGAGGCGAAAAGTACATTCTTTAGCGTCAGCTCTAGTGATCTAGTTAGTAAGTGGCAGGGAGACTCTGAAAGGCAAGTCTATCGTTGAATCGATCTAATCTCCTCTAAATTCGCGCGTAGGCTGGTGAAGCAGCTGTTCGAGCTCGCGCGAGAGTCTAAACCTTCGATTATCTTTATTGACGAAATTGATTCTCTGGCTGGATCGCGTAACGAGGGGGAGTCAGACGGGTCGAGGCGGATAAAGACAGAATTCTTAGTTCAAATGAACGGAGTTGGTCACGATGACACGGGTGTTCTGGTGCTCGGTGCGACGAACATTCCATGGCAACTCGACATTGCCATCAAACGCAGGTGAATATTTCCTCAATATTACCACTTGTTATACTCATTTGATATATATAGATTCGAGAAACGTATATATATTCCACTACCTGGTCCCGACGCCCGGAGACAAATGTTCCAACTGCATGTCGGAGACACACCAAATGAGCTGAGTCGGGAGGACTTCCGCACACTCGCTGACGAGACAGATGGATACTCGGGATCTGACATCTCTACTGTCGTGCGCGATGCCCTCATGCAACCTGTTCGAAAGGTCATGTCCGCCACACATTTCAAACGCGTTGCCGATCCCAAATCCGATAGCAACAAGCTCACGAAGTTGACGCCGTGTTCGCCTGGAGACCCTGACGCACGGGAAATGGACTGGACTTCGATTGAATCAGATGAGCTACTGGAGCCACCCCTCAGGGTCAAAGACTTTCTGAAATCCTTGGAGAACTCACGGCCGACTGTGACAACAGCCGATATTAAACGGCACGAGGAGTGGACGAATGATTCTGGTATGTAGTTGCCACTATCGTACCTACCTGGGCTGATTTATCGACACTCTAGGGCACGACGGTGCATAATAAACACTGTATTATCTGATTTGCCACGCCTTGATCTTGTATATATGACTGTAACTATGAGCGTTTGAGCCCGAAATACCCTATTGACAGATGATTCGGGTTCTTGCTGCATTGTATTTTATTGTTTTGTTGCATAGAACGGTTTGGTTAGCACCTAGCGAAGTACGTCACTTTACTTCATTAATTTCCGAGATGAGTTAATCACGACGTCGTAGATGTTTCCCATCGTTTCGTCACTTTCCGCAGTCCCCTCAGTTGTAAACCAAATAAACTTGTAAGCGCCATATGGCGGTGGATCCTTTTGGCAACTATGTAGACACCCGCTGCTTCTAAGAGCCACGACTCCTGACTGGCAACTCGGAGACGCCGTCTTCTGGTGTAATACAGTAACAACTTCCTTGTGCGGTAAAAGATACCTATGCTCATCTATGTATTGAAAACTTACACCAACAGAGCTACTGGGTTTTGAACGTTCCTCGAATGTAATGGGTCGTGAGTCACTTGTACGTTTGAACATATTCGCACGCATTTACTGAAACGTAGGAAACACGAAACATGCAGGTTGGCCAAGGTCCAAATTAATGACACTGTTACTCTAGGACGATCTATCGCATCCGCAAATCTCCACAAAGGCCTAAATCCTTGGCTCCATCACCTCGAAGAGGATCGCTCATGATCAGGCTCAGCGATTGGAGGTATACACCTTTCTTTCACTCCAAAAGTATTGGACTTTATCGCCAACCAGCGAAACCAATGTCCTCAACTTCACAGGCATATCTGCACAAAAGCTTATGGACTGTTCAAATAAGCTGGAACCTAACGTAGGCTTACGTAAATCCCCTCGATTGGCGTCAAGAATCATTAAGGAATGACTGCTTTTTTGATGGAGCGTTTGTCGTAAGATTAAACAGAATGAATCATCGCCTAACGTTATATATACAAGTAGCCTCTTTACCCAATTTCAAGTTGTGGTACGTCTCAGATTTCCTTTTCCTTAAAATATTCATAATCATGTTACCAGCCGCGATTCAAGCCGTACTTAAGTGCTTCAACAGCACTCTCCTACAACAGTACTCTCCTAAATTTACCGCGAAGCCCGATCACGAATTAGGAAACAGTGTGTATGTACCTATCGATGATGTCGTCACCTGATTCTAAATTGATCGCCAACAGTGAATCTCAAATAATTTATATGCACCGGCGTTGTCCGCTCTACACAGGGTACGATTAAATGCTGGTCGTATTGACATGACAAACTTTACGCTAGGCCTCTCCAGCTCTTGGACACATGCGGATGTCAATTAGGACATTGAGCTCTGCCATACTCCACAAGTGAACCAAAATTCTTAGGGCATGTGGGTCCCACGATAACAAGATAAGCAGTCTTGTCAAGTGCCATTTTCAGCCCATCTGTAATAGATATAGCCTACGTCGAGGTCTCACGAAAGCCCATGACGGTGATGCTGTCAACTACCTTCTCCTTTAAGGTTCGTAATCTATATAAGCTCCCCACGGTTGAGGAACTCATAAGCAACTACCCCAAGGCTTATCTGGCGCACTTCCCCTACAACATGTCTGAAATACTCAAGCACGAGAAGGATGTCGCAATTTACAGCACCACTACTCCAGACGACAATCTGTCGTTAAGACATGCAGATGATATGAAACTAGCTGAACTGGGTTAGTCAATACTGAAGTTAAATATGTCCCCGCTTACCAGTCGTCTCTCGTCAGGGTACAAAAGCGAATTCAAGCGCGAATTCTCATTACTGGAGACCGTTGCCTTTGCTTTCTCTATCATGGGTGTTGTGGCATCTGTTTCCTCGACGCTAGTATTTGGCCTTATCAATGGAGGACATGTCGGCCTTGTATTTGGGTGGCTCGTACCAAGTATTTTCGTGATGTTCGTCGCCCTCTCTATGGCTGAATTGACTTCCTCTATGCCGTATGCCTCATTAGCTTGTTTTCTGCCCACAAGCACTTGACGTTCAATTCCAGGACGAGTGCTGGCCTGTATTACTTCTCTTCTAAAATGGCACCACCCAAATATGCACCCTTGGCAAGCTGGATCACAGGTGAGTGTGCTTTTTCTTGCCTTTGAAATCAGTGTGTTCACCGACCACATGTAAGGTTGGGCCAACATCACCGGCCAGGTTGCCTTAGTGTGTTCCATTGACTTTACCTGTGCACAGATGATTACTTCCGCTATCTCCGTGGCTTCGGATGGAGCGATGAACTTTTCTCTCGGAGCAACTTATGGCATTCTCGTGGCTATTCTATTCACACATGGGATTGTTTGCTCTGCCGCAACATCGATCTTAGCAAGGCTTAACCTATTTTATGTGTTTCTCAATGGCTAGTTCGCTCTATCATCAATCATGGAAGTCTAATTCTATATGCGTGTTTTAGTTGGAACAACTATTGCGGCCATTGTTTCGCTTCTGGTTCTGTCGAATAACAAAGTATCCACTATGGATGCATTTACACTTTTTGAGAACAATTCAGGGTGGTCGAACAGTAAGAGACTACATATCTATTTCAGAGTCGTCCACTTAAAATTCATTCCACAGATGGGTGGGCGTTTATGCTTTCATTCACTGCGCCTATGTGGACATTGACTGGCTGTGCGATTTCATCCATTCCACTTCTCTGTTACGCTAATCTATCGGTTTATAGATGATTCGGCTGCCCACATTTCCGAAGAAACTGCGGGCGCAGGCAAGGCCGCACCAATTGCCATCTTGGTATGTTCGCCATTGTATAGCTCCTTTATCGAGGCTAAGTAGCCCATCCAGATAGGTGTAGGGGCAACTGCAAGTTTAGGCTGGATATTACTCATAGCCATCAGCTTCGTCATTCCTTCTGTGAACGATCTTCTTGCGACCAATCTTCCGCTTCCCATGGCTCAAGTATTTCTCGACATATTAGGGAAAAGAGGCATGCTCGCAATCTGGTCCTGTATCATCGTTGTTCAGGTTTACTATATCCCTAACCCTTGCTATTTACGCCACCGATTAACAACTCTCTCTTAGTACGTAACTGGTGCAGCTCAAGGGGTCGACGCGTCACGTGTAGTCTTTGCCTTTGCCAGGTACAGAGTTTGGCAGATTCACAGATGGTCATGAAATCCACCATTTCGGCTTTAGGGACAACGCTCTACCAGGCTCGAGATGGTGGAAAGCAATGAATCCACACACCCAAACGCCTGTCAACGCCGTCTGGATGGTCATGGTGGCTTCCGCTATATGTGGCCTCTTAGGTTTCTCAGTTACTGCCTTGACCTCTCTAGCCGGGTAAGTTTGGGTTTTGTATTACGCTTCAAGTCACTAAGTAAGCCAAGGGCGTCTGTCATTGGACTGTATACATCATATGCGGCGCCCATCTTTCTACGGATAACATCGGGTCGAGATAAATTTTCTCCAGGTCCATTCTCCCGTGCGTGTTCTACGTTATTTTTCGGAATTTATATCACCAAGAATGGATTTCCTCATCTTGCATTCAGTGGGGGCTTGGTCAATTCCAATTGGCTCAATTTCTGTTGCCTGGGTTTCATTCATCATTGTACTTCTTTTCTTCCCACCGGGCCAGACAACCACTTCCCAGGAAATGAGTAAGTTGTGACAGATTCTCTTGTTATTACCATACAGCTTTAACCGCCCTTCGTGAAGACTACGCTGTTGTCATCATCATGGGCGTCTTTGTCTTCGCAACTTTATCGTGGACCTTTTCGGCTCATCGCTGGTTCAAGGGACCAGTCAGGAATGTAGATGATGACGGTATATCAGAAAGCACAACAATGTACGAGGAGAAACGATCGAACTAAAACCTAACCATAAAGACAATTCATGACCTTTCAACTTGAACGTAATCAGCATGTTAAAAAATTGTGTTCTAATATGATTACATGAGTTAGCGGCGAGGACGACGCAAGGCAAGGGGGAGGTAAGTGAAGAGTCGAAACATTCAGTGACATTAGGGCTGTGATCTATAGGCGACCCGAGCCGGCTCCGAACTGACCCCGCCAGATCAGGTCAGGTAAGGTCGGTGGCTTCGATCTGACCCTTCTGACCCGGGGTCAGTTCAGCTTGTACAACTGCTAATATCAGCTTTGTATTACTCGCGCCAACACTTACATAAGACTCTCGCTCCTTTCTTTCGATTATTTCTTCCAAGAACTCGGGAGAGGATTGAGGTCCTTAGGCTTTACATTGTAAACTCATGACCTCCTGTGACAATAAACATGAAATGTGTTTAAAACACGCGCACAGCCGCTCAGCATGATCACTGCTCAAGAGTCAGCTTAAGCTTTAACCCAGGTTAGTTTGTATGCGAGTGCCTCACCTATTCATATGAGTAGGATCTTGAATCTTGATCAATCCAACACGTCCAAGCATCGTCATTTTGGGTCGGTGGCAGTAGGCTCTCAGTTGGGTCCGCCAGCGGTCCGCCGCCCAATGTCCTCACCACCACCACAGAAAATGGATCTTCCCCAAA
The DNA here is from genome assembly GCA_018221655.1 of Myochromella boudieri. NCBI lineage: Eukaryota > Fungi > Basidiomycota > Agaricomycetes > Agaricales > Lyophyllaceae > Myochromella > Myochromella boudieri. The sequence continues at coordinate 30,278 of JABCKU010000125.1, read as the reverse complement.
ACTATGGAAAAGGCTAGTTGCAACAGAATTGGTTGGCCAGTTTGAAAAATGAGTGATGCCTTTGCCCTCACTCAGTGCTATGCATTTTGAGAGGTCGTTCTCTGTAGGATAGCTAATATGATGATCACGCACTATTCAAGCGAGAAGGTGAGTGTAGGAATTTGCATGTTGTTTAGCTCCATTTCCGAAACTTGAGACACTTCAAATCCTCGGCACTCCAGATAAACACGCCCCTCCTTGGGACCACTTGTATAAGGCCTTCGAGGATCAAGTATTTCCCTCCATTCGTACTGTCGCTATTCCTGGATACGGTTTCTCAATCTTAAAATGCTGTATGGGAGCACGATCCGTCATGCAATGGAAGTTCCATTATGGAACAACGCGGCGTCAACGCCATAGTGTATATCGCGAATACCATTCAATATTTCTATGCAGAATATGTTCCTTCCACAAGACGGGGCTATATTTATCCGACGATCAAATCTGAGTGGTTCTTAGACGGTTCGTAGTTTCACATCGGCTAAGACTTTAGACTAATAATTTCTGAAATGGGGTAACGCGACGGTAGGCGTGTCGTTATCAGGTCTAGCTGTGACCATCACCTACCCACTCCGAGTCATGATAGGCTTACAGCAGTTCCTTCGTTATTTGAAGGGCATTAAAGACCTCAACTGTGTCAAGCTAAACTTCTATAATCTTGAGGAGGAACCTCAAACAATCTACGAGGTCGAACTTGGGTCGAACCGTTCCTCATGACCGCCGTAAGGCTGCTGCTAAGGGACGGATGATGTGTTGAAGGTATGAGAAAATCCGTGCGGTTAAACTTGAGGAACTCCTACAGGATGATTGATGTTGCACCTACCTCTATGGTCTCACTGCGAGACACTCGGAAATTTATGCAAGCCTAAGGCTAGTTCCTCTTTTTTTCCACACGCTGCGAGTTCCATATATCTTCAGATGTCTATCATGATTGTATCAATGGAAAGCTTAAATATGTTGATAGTCAACGGGTCTTCGTTTATAAATGAGGGATTCTTCAATCTCTCTTATGGCATGCATATTCATGATGGAATATAATTCGGAACATGAAAGGATGAAGGATTTCTATCGTAAGACAAGTATGTTCAAATGGTTCCCAGGATAGTGATCACCGGTCCCTTTTTTGCTGGGTCGTAAGGTAGTGAGAGAGCTAGTGGAAAAGGTGTAGGAAAAGTAATGTCGTCTAGATAACGCTGAAGTTGGTATCCATTTGGTCATATTCGAGGACATGGAAAAGGAGGAGACAAGGCGGTATCGTAGCAAGTAGAGCTAGAGAGTATGCGTGTGTGTAACTGAGGGTATCAAGGGTATCATCGAAATCCAAAACAACGAGTCACTTTTGGTCTTTACCACCATTTTCTCTCTCTACAAATTTAGAGATCCAAACCTACAGAGCAGGCGAAGGCGTCACCATCGCCTTTAACTTTGAAACCAAACGACTGACAGCCATAGAAGTGCGAATCCACATGCGACGAACAAATGAAAGCATCCCTGTTGAAGGGGGGCATGTTAGGGTACCAGAGTAGTGGGGACCGGGTGGATGTGGGCGAGTCTTGATCCACGAGAGACCTTCTTCAGGAGTGGCGGCAGTGACGAAGCGACCCTGCTGTTCAAAGACATCCCTCCGCGCGCGAGATGTACTCTCCGTAAAACGATCGTGCAGAGCCTGCCGACTAATATCCTGTCTACGTTGCGTGAACCCTTTGAGCTTCAGCCGTGCTTCCTCAGTCATCATACTTCTCTCAAGATCGAAAAGGCGTTGCCTTGAGGCCAAAGGGGCCTTCACGAAGGCGGTATGCGGCCTAGCCACTCGCTCAGCAACGACGCCAGGGAGGTGGAAGCGCCGTAGAGGCCCGTTGACCAAAGGGGAACGAGGTGGCATAGCAAAAGCTTTCAGAACAGAGGTCAAGTTTTCGACGGTGTGCTCGCCCGTTAAGACAGACAGGGGCTCATCACGTAGTTCGGTGACTAGAGGAAGGGGAACGGCTTCTGGTTGTACGTAGGTTTCAGCTCTCTCCATGGGACGTGGAAAGACCTCGGCATCAGCGGCTGGAATGTTAACAGCCAGAGTGCCAACCTCAGGGTGGTCAGCCGCCTCAATTGCAGAGAACTGGCTGACGATCTCGGGCTGAACAGAGGTTGTGTGGCCCGCTCCATGGGGCGTGAAGAGGTTGATAGAAGCTGAAGGTTTGGCATCGTCGTCACTAGATTCGTCGCTGTAAAAACTGTCTGACTCTGACTCTGAGTCTGTCGCAACAGACTCCCTCATCGGCTTCAAGCTTGGGGAAGATGAACAAGAAGGAGTCAGCACGGATTCCGGTGCAGGTGGCTGACTGAAGGGCTTCGGAGGTGATACCTTGGAAACAGCCCTGGGCCTCCCCGGTAAACGCTTCATTGGTGCGGCCTGGGTGTGAGCCCCAGACGAGGATAACTTGGAGGAGGCAGATTTGACAAGTTTGGTTTTCGGTGCAAGATTATTCTCTATACCCTTGCGCGAAGCCTTTGCGAGTGGCTTACGCCTCTGAGTAGGCGAGGGAGATACGACCGTGGCTGACCTTTCACGAAGAGGAAGGTAATGGGCACTTTCCGGGCTGAGAAGGCCGTTCGTGATATCGAGCAAAGCAGGGCGGTCAGAAACCCGACTCTCAGCTGCTTCAGAAGATTCCTTCTCCAACTCGTCTGGGGCAGTTTGGACGAACACCTGAGGCATCTTAGTTATATCCGCCAGAATAGGGCGCGCAACGTCGGGACCTTTTGGTCTTGAAGTGAGAAGCTTCCGAATCTCTACCTTGGGAAGCTGTCCATGAGGGTCATGTTTATCCTTGAAAGTGACGGGCTTTGGTTGGAACTGGACCTTGGTGGTGCAGCTCGCGATTACAGGATCCGAAGATGGGATAGACAGAGTGACATTGGCAGGCGTATCCACAGATAAGGGAGTAAAGGGGCTCCAATTGCTAGTCGGGAACTCTTCAACAACCGCAAATGACTCCTGTACGGGGTTACCATTGATTATCGCAACCCGCTTGGGTTGAACAGAGGTCTTGAGGATTTGTTGTGTACCAGAGAGCCTGCGGCCTTTGCTGGAGGACTTAGTGACCTTGGTGGACTGTAGTATCACTCGTCAGCCGCCAATCGACCTCAGGAGGAAATAGCACATACCGGAGCAAAAGACATGATAATACTGGATATAGGTGGATATGTAGTAGCGGTAGATGCTATGCTTGAAGAGCAGGAAACTTTCAGAGAGCAGCTTACGAAGTGCGTGATGGTGGACTGAGAGCAGGAGGGACAAAAAAGGAGTTCTAGGCCGACAAGGTTTATAAGGGCGATTTTGTTTCAGACCGTGGGGCTGACTTGCTCAATCCTAGATTTTAAAAAAAAGTTCTTTTAGGGGTAAGAACGGAGACGAGGGAGTTGACACTGTTATTACTTACTGTGTACTTCGTCTGTGCAGATCGCGGTGGGCCATCTGTGTTGCTTCCGTTCGGCTTCGTAATGGTGAAATGCCCTCAATCGTCAAAATAGACAATCCGAAGGTGAGATGTTATTAAACATCGTCCTGACTGGGGTTGCCTTTACCAGGTATGCTAATTTGAAGAGTTTCGCCGTGCACGGAAACCATTGTAGAGTCAACCATTTTCGCTTTCGCAAAAACTTACGTAGAATGGATCGACCCACAATGATACTAGTGACTTGCTGGTGACCACTAACTTGGGATGTGTGGCTTTGGTGTGACTTCGGTGCATAACACTAGGGCAGCTGGAGACTGGGGGACTAGCAACCTGTCGACGGCTTGTTGAGATCCACGGAAAGCTATTTTACGACTGAGTGACTATTTTTGACTGAGGTTTCCAGTATAAACGTTTGCAAAAATGCGTTCGCCATGTTGTGGCCATTTCATGATCACGCTAGGTCACACTCATGTGCACTGTTGATTGAGTGACAGTGTGACTTCAATGGACTGGACATTTTTAGTAAAAGATTTGTTTTTGGCTGGGAGTTCATGGCTCCAAGCACTCGCTCCGGTCGCGGCCTGGACAGGGAGATGTACCGTGCCCACCAGGAAGCACTTCGAGCAGGCCCTGTAAACACCACTGGGCTCCCTGGACTTCCTCCAGAACTTATCATGGAGATCATCTCCTGTTACCCTGCTATTCCCGTGCCAGCAACTGAGTCCGACGTCCAAATCGGCCCGCCGCTGTATACTCGCATCCAGGTTCTTCGAAATCTCTCACAAATGTGTCGCTCACTTAGGTCCATATGTATCCCATTGTTATGGCGGAGGATAGAGGTCTGCACCAGCCCTAGAGCAGCTGAGTGGGAGCAGATGAATACGAGAACCTGGAGTGGCCACCGCCGACGGCTAGAACTCTGGCAGAAGGATCTCGCGACTGAACTTGTCAGACAACTGGAGGTTGTAACCATTCGTGAACCAGCCCTTGCAGAATATGTACAGTACGTCAATAGTTTAACTCCATGATTTTTTATTTTATTTACCTCACAGCGTGGCAGTATAATCAACCTCGTCGTGACAAAATGGGCTTACAAAACAGTGATTCCGGAACTAGCCCGTTGTATGGAGCTCCTCCCAAACCTCCATACCTTCCAGATTCTACGGGGCGCAGAAGGTGGAATAAAGCAAGATGCTTTCCTTGCTTTTAAGGGGAAGGTATTCCCTCGTATCCACACTCTCATGATCCCTGGTAACGCTGTGGATCTGCTGGCTTCCTGTCCTAATGTACGGTTTTTAAACTGTTTTGCTGGCTATCCAAACTACTATCCAAACTATTGGCAAGATAATATGTTTCGGGAAATCGTGAAGCATTGCCATCAGATTGAAGAGTTGCGCGGGTTGCTAGACGTAGTTAGCGGTGAGCGCATTCCTGGTATGTACTTGTCTGCTACGATGTACAACCTCCCTTGCTGTTTTATTTACAACCCTCCCAGACATGATACAATCTTTACCCAAGACTCGCTGTATAGTCTTAAACGCTCGTGGAACTAAAATCACACATGTCAGTAACTTCTTTCATCATGCTTTCCTGTCATTGAGTGAAACTTTCGAAAGGATATGATTGACCAGCTCTCGAAGTTCTCCGAGCTCGAAACCATAGAATTGGAATTGGAATACCCCTTGACCAATACTTCTCCAGCCGTAGTTCGCGAATTAGTGAAACGGTGTTTGTCCGTCCTACGATCCTTCCCAACAGCTACCATGAGTGGACGAGAGAGGCGCATCGTTCTTACTCACCGTGGCGGAAAATTCGATAGAGTTCTCCTCGTCACCGATTCATATTTTTGATCCTATATATTTATGAATTGCAAGTTTTGGAGCGTCTCTTCAATTTGAGACGGTTCATTGAGTACCATGGTGATTTGTACGTTTCACTTCAAGTATCTTAGTGAAGTCCTTGAATTTCATACGCGCGAATTTTTGTATTCCATTGACCCAGCGTCCCTTTGCAAGTATATCGAGGGCAGGTTGTAGGAAACATTTGATTATTGGGGGTATAGGGCCATTTTCCTCGATGGAAATTCTCGGAAATCCCAGGTCAATGGAGGTTATACCCCGCAACCCACATAAATGCTCAATGTGCCACTGACAATAAATATATCAATTGATGCTTTGATACAGCAATAGAAAGCCGAGTAATCTCACATGTGGGCCTTCGTAAAGTATGCGCCTACCAACACGTCGTCCCTCCAGGATCTCTGTCCTATAGGGGTAAGGAAAAGGCTTTAGCAACCAATATTGATTCAAGTACTAACCTTCCACGACAAGCCATTTACACTCAATAATCTTAAATGGTCCCGGCCCGTAAAGTACTCCATGAAAGCGGTTGATATCAGGGCAGCAGTCAATCGTCCTCTTGATATCCATGCCACCAGTCCACGTAACAGATCGTGCTCGCTTACAACATTCCAGGATGGGATAACCATATTCTGGGATGACAACTGTTCTAACAGAGGGAAAGCTCTTCCCATTGAAAGCCACAAAGAGGTTAGGTGCATGTTTGATGGGGGTGCCAAGGATTTGAATTGTTTCGAGTTTAGGAAACAGAGACAAGCAGCGAGCAAATTCCAACATTACTTCCTTTCCTGAATAGTCTGTGATCATCACATTGACGATTCTGTAAGGTCAAACTAGAATCAGCATCTTGAAGCACCACATTGAACAAACCACTGCGCTAACTTAACATATCCAGCCAGAGTAGGATCCCGTATCGTGACAATTTCGAGCTGTCGAATGAGTTCAGTAGCAAGTGGACGCTTCCAAGCGTTGTAGAACGTTCTGTTATTCTTCTTGAATGTGGCAAGAACCTCGATTCTTTCCCAGACAATCGGAAGAAACACGTTACGAAGAGATTGGCACATTTGGGAAAGGCCACGTAGGATTTGATGGCGATCACTATATTCAATTTCTAGGTCCTTTCTCCTGGGTGAAGTTGGTAGGGCCGGGAGATACAAGACGATTTCCACAAGGATTTCCGTGGGCAGGGCTGAGAACCCAGTAGAGTTCGCCGGTTGGTTATAAGTAAGGGCGTTCTCAATTTCGTTGTGAGCCGCGGATTCATGCTTTAGCTTAACCCTCTTTGCCTCCGAGCGAGTGCGATAACCCATGTTGGAAAGATACGTTTGTGGATGGTGGTTTGGAGTTGAGTACGACTTGGAGTTTATGGTGGCCTGTCACGTTTCAATGGCTGAAAATTGTCACTGTCACACTACGATTTATGGTCTCTACTAGTACAATGCCTCTTCTTCTTTCAAGTCTCTGCGACTACCTCTAGCATCTATACCAAAAATCGCCAACTCTTTATCTTTGAAAACTCACCAAATTTGGCTAGAAATATGTCAGGGTCAAACCTCCAAAAATTTCCCCATTATATACCTAAGTATAGCACCACATTATGGATCGAACATGATGGCAATAAAGGCCAAGATTACGGGCATGACTCGAAATGCCGCATGACACGATGGTCATGCGACGCACGGTTAATGTTTAAACGATGACTCAAGCTCCTATCAGCAATAAAAACCTGGAATATCTTTCTGACGGAACCCACTCCTAACCAACCACCATGGCCACCGAACGCGTCGCCCACCAGCCCCTCCACCCATCCCTTCTGCCCAAGATAGACCCCGGGTATCTTGCATTCCATACCTCCGTGCTCCAGTACCTTCCCCTCCCAGACCCCCTCAAGTGGGATCCCGCAGTCCGCAACACACCCACAGTACCTGGTGGGTCAGACCCTCTCGCAGTGGAGAAGACACAGGACTTCAATATCGGGAAGACGAAGGTGAGAACGTACACCCCAAAGGGCGAGGTGCCGGAAGGCGGATGGCCGGTGTTTATCTTCTTCCACGGAGGTAAGCATCGCATGTGATCGTCCAATCCAAAGTACCCACACTAGTTGATTCGCAGGTGGATGGACGCTGGGCAGGATCGACAGTGAGGCATCCTTCTCCACTCACATGGCCGTAGGTGAGTATCCCTGCCAATCGGGACGCTCGAGGAGTCCTTGACGGACGAACATTCAGGTGCCCACTGTGTTGTCGTCTCTGTGGATTACCGCCTCGCGCCAGAAGATCCGTACCCCGCAGCAGTAGAAGACGCCGTTGAATCCCTCGACTGGGTCGTCGCACACGGGAAACAAGAGTTGGGTATCAACACAGCACGTATTGCAGTCGGAGGCTCATCAAGGTATTTGCCCCCCTCACTTTACCCCCATTTACTTACACATATACCGTTGATAGCGGTGGTAATCTTGCTACAATTCTCGCGTTAAAGGCCGCAGAACGAAGCGACCCCATACCGCTCGTGTTCCAGCTCCTAGTGGTCCCCGTGATCGACAACACCGCCTCAGCCTCTACCCTTTGGGCCGCCAACCAGAATGCACCGTGGTTGTCTCCCTTCCGCATGGAGTGGTTCAGGAACAACTACCTTCCGAACCAGAGTGACCGGACCAAGTGGGATGCCAGCCCAATCTTTGCGCCCAAGGAGCTGTTGAGCAAGCTGCCTAGGGCGTGGATTGGTGTTGGCGAGCTGGATATCTTGAAGGAGGAGGGTGTATTGTATGGAGAAAAGCTGAAGGAGCAGGGCGTGGAGGTTGAGACCAAGGTATACGAAGGCGGGCCGCATCCCATCATGGCTATGGACGGTGAGTAACGAGTGTTGGTGTCGTTTCCATCCTAATCTCTGACGTTCTCGTCATGACTGTTGCCATTTTGATATTTATTCAGGGTAAGTTTAGGAGATGATTTGAGTTAAGCAGTATCACTGATCACACAGTTCAGAGCCCTTGAAATAGGCAGGCGGCTGGTGTCGGACGCGGCAAAGGCGCTGACAGAGGCGTTTAGTAAAGCAAAGTAGTTTATGAGGTTGGTGTTACGTTAGTACTCTGAAGCTGAGATTCGCGGTAGTCACGCCCCGTGTAATAAACTGACTTTGATTCTGGTTTTGACATCTGTCCAACCACCTAGCCTTCGAACTTCAAACAGAGCGTTCACAGATAGTGAGACTGCTGCATGTGTCCTCACCCGTTCTTGGGCAAACTAACTTATCTAGAACTCAAAACTCAGAGAGTCGCCGACGCAAGTTAATAATTCTTCTCTATGACTTCCTCTCCTCGGTTGTGGAAGGCCGTATTAGCACACTTGCAACTCCCAAGCCAGGGAAGATGTGTCCAAAATGTTACACCACCGTCTCTCCGGATACAATGTACAGTGCGAACAGTGACAGAACATGAGCCAGTGACTACCCTGAATCCTCCACAAAATCGAGCTTCAGTGACCGTCGCGTAGTCATGGCATGAGCCGAGACTTAGGTCCAAAATCAGCCAAAGACATGCTGTAGAGGGGTTGAACTCACCAGGACGCTTCACGTTCACGCCCTTCCCATCCTCCACCATCTCGCTGACCAAGCCAAGCGCTGCAGAAACACCGTTTACTAGTCAAACATCCACAGATGGAAAACCAAGTTGTGGAAGTCTTACCTCGGCGTTTCACAGGACTCCCAATACGACTGGGTGAGTCAAGCGTCCCACGACATCGCCTGAGTCTCCTCGCACCGGCAGCCTTGCGTTTCTGTTGGGCTTTAACACCAGCGGCGAGCAGTACTAGACCAACCATACAATACTGAGCAACCGCGAATCCCTAAACGGAGAGAATGAAACACACCATCAAGTGCCTCGCCTTGCAACGAAAACGCCCTCTTCCTCCTCGCCTTCGTCCCCAGCAGCTTGAGCGTCTTCTGGCGTAATGTATGCGTGGCCTCCCTGACTTCAGCAATCTCCTTCGTCAGGCCGTCGTAGAGAGTGAGGGCAGTATCATATTTGGAGATGAGGGCGGTGAAGTCGCCAGAATACGCAAGCTTTGGCATGACGATGGTTTGAGATAACTAGAGGGATTCGCGTCTTGTTGCAGATCTCGAATCACTCTGGTACAAAGAAAGGTATTTGTGGCGGCTGACCCGTCTCTATAAGGATGTTCCGGCAACCAGAACTAGGAGGCCGGTCGATCACCATCGTCAAGAATTGACCAACCTTGAAGAAAACATTCGAAAGTGATGCCAAATCCGATAAACAAGAAGTGTGCTTTCATTATCGATTTCGAAATCAACTCGGAGCAGCATACACCTCGTTCATCTTTGCGACTAATTCTGGTAACCTTTCCGCAGGTACAAGCATAATCCGTCCCCGCGTATCGAGGCCAAACGAGTCCTTCTCACGCGGCTCGGTTGCAGTCGTATATTGATAGTCGACCGAATGTATTGAAGCCTATTCAGACTTTATTATTCTTTCTGATTCAAACAAACTAAAAAAAACAAGTGCTCGCACCAGTTTGATGTACTCGTCTTCAGGATGATATGGATATATCCCGTCTGGGGAAAGCTCCGGCTCTGGCTGAGTTGAATTTTTCGATTTTTTAGACGTGTTGGTTCTGCCGTGTGGTGCTGAGTTGAGGAGGGCAGATTCTTCATCCCGTGTTAGGTGGTAGTTTCTGGAGACAAACAGATAGTGGCTAAAGATGTATGGCTCGTTCTGTTGGAGGCGTTAATTTTTGAATTGACCATTCAACGTGTTTTTGGCGTACATCGTCTATCGCCCATTGCATTTCCTTCACTAACATATTGTACATGGGCGGTATAACTTGTACAGGCATGTTGATGAGCCGCTCGCAGAATACGAAACCAACCTGGCTTTGGTTTTGTGAAAAGAGCGCTTGGAGGGTTGCATGGAAGGCTGCGTCGGTGGATGACTTTTGAAGAGCATAGTTTGCTATAGCTTTGATCGATGAGTGCTCCTAACGTCTCCATTAGTATTTCAACAGGCTAAGGTTCAAGTTGACGCACATGGTGGACATGCATGTTCAGCACTGTCAGGAAAGCGTATGGATCGCTCTCAATTCCATCAGTTTTTATCGTCGTGCCGACTGTTGGCTGGCTCAGAATGAGCTCAGCTAGATCGTGTATGTTGAAAAAGTCAGCATCCCTCTGGAACAGTTGGGCAAGTAACCGTTTTAACGCTTGATAATCCACTTTGGGGTTTGGATCAAAAAAGTCGAAATCGACATCGATGAGAGACTACTGGGTGAACTGGTTGAATAAACAACTTAAAATCATATTAAAAGGACATACAACATCGGACGAGGAGTCGTCTGAATCGTTTCCATCTGACTGTTTTCGTTTGGCCATGATAAGGAACGATGAGGAAGCACCAAACGGAGATAACGACGGTGATTAGTGTAGTTCGGAACCATCGGAAATGATATCTCTCAAGTCTATGACTCGCTCTCGTGGTCACTGCATTGGCGTGCACAATGAGGCTAAGTTCCGCATGCCGACGTCTAACTAGACCTCGCCAGAATTATAGCATGATAAGATCCGCAGAAACCCCTTTATAAAACCCCGGCCACCGTTTTCCGTTCACGATACCAGCCTTTCATGTTAAGAGTTCCAAGAAATCTAACCAAACTCACTTTCTGCCAGGTTAAATTAACGCCTTCGGCGTCAAGATTACCACGCTTATCGGTGGGCACTCCTATACCGAGTATCTCATGGCGAAACGCAAGTACTAGTGCTAGGGGGAATGGCACCAAGCGACGAAGACTTGCTTTCGTCTCAGGAAGCGTCTTGCTAGCCTTGGGGCTATCACCTTTGGTTTCTACTATCTATGCAGATTCTGCTGCGCCCGATCCAACCAAGGAGATGTCGCTAAAGGAGCTCATTCGTGCCTACGCTGTCTACACAATGTGTTCGATCCCGACATTAGTCGATCACTCTCCAAAGCTTCTACAACTAGCGTTAAATACACCTGGGATCAACTGGTTCGCAGAGAAGTTTATCCGGGCCACATTCTTTGACCAAGTGAGCCACTATATCAGATACTGTTGTTGGCCTAGCCTGAACCATCGTAGTTTGTAGGCGGTGACACGATAGAGAAGACCCTTCCAGTATTGTTCAAGCTACGAGCAACGAACAAGGGGGCACTGTTTGCTTATTCAGTTGAAGTAGACGAGGCTGAGGCCACTGCTTCCTCCTCGTCTACCAAAGGGAAACATGAGGAAAATCCACCCCACAAACAGATAGTTAACGAGATGATTCGTTGTGTAGATGTTGCGGCAGATTTTGAAGATGAGATATCTGGGAAGCGTCACACTGGCCGACGGACTTGGGTCGCAATCAAGATGGTTTGTCCCTCTGCCTCTTATTCAATACATCCTCAGGTATTAACCCAAATTATAGAGTGCACTGATACCAGATGCCAACTCGTTAGTCAGACTCTCATCCCACGTCCTTAATACTCGCCCAAAGCAATCCATCGCATTCCCGGGCTGCCCACACGTATCCGATCTTGATGTACTCAACAAACCCCCAGTATCACAAGACCCTGACACGCTAACAGCCGACGACATCACCTCCCTCCGCGAACTCCACTCTGACTTGGTAAGAATCTGTACACGGGCCCAAGAGCGTGGCATCAAAATCATAGTGGACGCAGAGTACAGTTGGTACCAGCCCGCCATCGACGCTCTAACCCTTTCCCTTACGCGCCAATTCAACCAACTGCCCTCCCGAAAGAATCCCGACACATCCAAGGTCCAGCCGCTCGTCTATGCAACATACCAAGCCTATCTCCAACGGTCCGTCACATTGTTTCTCCCAAACATAATCCCTAGTGTCTAAATCAGCATTCTATTCAGGACTCCAGCACACCTTGCCCAAGCCTTGGCCGATGCCAAAGCAGGCAACTACGCCCTTGGTGTCAAACTCGTACGCGGTGCCTACCACAACTTCGAAGTAGCAGCCTACCAAGCCCGGCTCGAACACAAGCCTTCCCTATCCATCTCCCCAGACGCCCAGCCCCCCGTATGGCTCACTAAGCCCGAGACGGACGCTCGCTACAACGAGTGTGCACGCATGCTCATTGGCTCTATTAAAGACGATATGAGCACACGTCGCCCGAAGGACGCTCCGCTGACGCCAGCACTAGGAGTACTATTCGGGACACACAATTGGGAGAGCTGTGATGTGATCTTAGAGGAACTGGTCAAGGCGGGATTGGCGCGCAAAGGTCCCGAAAAGGACGACTTGGTGCTCTTGCCGGACGACGTAACGGAGAGAGTGACCATTGGTCAACTATATGGTCAGTTAGTCGAGTACGCTATTCCAGCCTGGATGTTTACTGATATTACATACTTATAGGCATGTGTGATGACCTCACGAATCATCTGGTAAACACCGTGGCTTCCAACACGCCTCTGATTATCAAGTATGTTTCTATGTATAATAACCTAGTGCCACACTGATGCCCCTCTTAACAGATATGTTCCCTATAGTACGCTGTCTGAGGTATGTAGAATCCAAAGGCCCTTTCCATCAGATGCTGACGATAGGCTATCAACAGGCCATGCCTTACCTCAGTCGCCGCGCTATCGAGAATAAGTCCGTTCTTGGGGAGGGTATGGCGGTTAAGGAACGGCGACGAGCTGGTGCTGAGATAAAGAAGAGGCTGTTTCCCTGGTTCAAGTAGAAGCTGTACATGATACCGTAAGGATTGGGACTCCTTTTCTTCGAACCTTTTCATTTGCCCACTACTATTAGACAATGGATTACGGTCACGAGAATTGGTACTCAATACAGAAGGGAGAGGTAACAGTAGAATGTAAACATTTACCACCATGGCATACTATAGAATGTGGGCATGAAAGCAATATAGGGATACACTGGGTATGTAGAAGTACAGACTCGACCATGAAGCACGACGTTCGAGTGACTAGTGGGCGGTAAGCAGCTCCTTAAATTCGGCTCCCCACTGAGGGTTCTTTTTCAAATCTTCCACAAAAGTATCAAAGCGAGGCGAGACTCCTCCACCGATCTTGCTGAGCGCTACCACAGCACGAAGTGCACTCCTTTGCAGCTCCGCAGCACGCTCAAGGTCCTGCTTGACAGTGTCCTTGGTCACATTCGCACCTTTCATTGTCTTCTCTAGTTGGGGTGTGGCTTCGTCGAGGCGTTGAGAGACAGCAGCTGGTGCCACTTGCGCAAGGCGGAACAAGAGCATGTGTGAGATGACCTTGATCTCATCCGAATCGTCAGAGAGACCTGGAATCACTCGGCCTAAGAATTCCTGGAGATCCAGCTTAGCAAGACAGGTGTCGATCTGAAATGACCATCATATGAGCTGTCTTAAATCATTTCTAAAAGGAGGTATGGGGGACCGACCAATGTGTACATTGTCTCGTACGCAGTTTTCCGTGCTTCCAATCCATCGTCAACTTTGTGTGTCCAAGGACCCATCTGAACTGTGCGGATGAGATCCGGGTTAATAAATGTCTCCTTATAGAGGCTGGGCAAAAGAGATGGTAGATGGTCCCGAATCAGATGAGGCTTGGTACGAGCTGCAGAGTTCAACGACGAAAGTGCTAGGCGGCGGACAGTCTAATGCGGTGTTACATGAGCAAAAGAGTAATTTTAGAGTCAACCGAACTCACAATATCTGTATCGAGCATGAGGGAGAGGAAGTCAACGAGCAGCGGCGCAAGGAGCTCGTCGTACGACTGCGACGTGTCTGCAAACGTATAACGGATGGCGGACACAACAGTGGCACGGGTGGCCGCGTTGGGCTCTTTGATGCGAGCCTATAGAATGTATACAAGGTGAAACGATGAATGGTCAAGACCTTCATTTTACTTACATGAAGCTGTGGCAGGTATCTGGCGGGATGTGTCGTTGCAAGTTTTCCGAGACACGCCGCAGCTACATTCCTCGTGGTCTCCTCTGAGTTCTCTGAGTTTTCAAAGAGAGGAACCCAGAGCATATCAGCGACGCCCTCAAGCTGGCCCTGGGAGCAGTGGGTCACGACCTGAGCGAAGATTCAATTTGAAAGGTTCCTTGTGAAGATCAATGATCATTACCTCTTTCAACGCATGGAGTGACAGTAAACGTTTCTTTGGGTCGTGTTCGGCCAATTGCACAATGGCAGGGAGGAATTGTTGAAGGTTTCCGATGGCAATGTTTCCTGGAAAATGTAATAGTGATTGGGTCAAGTTTTTCTTAACCTTTGGTCAAGCCAAACTCACCTGCGGCGAAGGCCGCTGCAACGCGAAGATCCTCTTGTTCTGAGGAGAAGTGATCGACTGAATTCGAAAACACGTCCTTCTGGGCCGACATATCGCTGATGTGGATGGTCAGAAGATGTCGGGATATGGAATGACATGACGTACATGAATCGGCCAAGCTCGCCAACAATGAGGAGACTGAGCACAACGAGTGAAGGCTTGGCTTTGGATGATTTCTGGATGAAAGGAAAAATATTAGACTGAAGCTGAACCAAACTTGAAATTACCTTGAGGTGCTTCGAATACTCTGCGATGGTCCCAGCAGCAACATTTTGCTGGCTTCTGACCACCTGTGCAATGCATTTTGCAACGTTCGCAGGGCTAGCCTCTGCCTTTGGCGCCTTCTCAACAGAGATAACTAGGTTAGGTACGACGTGAGTTGAGATCTGGTTATCCGCTTGTACGAGTGCAGCGAAGAAGGAAAGTAAGGAGTCAAGCGCGGCGGATGTCAATAAGGGGGAGTGTGAAATCTCGTAAATGTCCGGAAGAAGGTTCCTTTCGATTTCGGGAAACGATGTCTTCGGTGTTGATGTCAGAAGTAGCGCCAGAAGCGACAAAGACTGTGACAAGAGAGCGATATCGGAAACCGAAATATAAGGCTTCAGTTGGGCAACTAATGCAGTAGGCAGCGCAGGTGGTATGCCGGAGATATAACTGGAGATAGGCCGATTAGAATAAAATGTAGCGATGAGTAAATGACCAAACCTCTTCAATAATACGTCCAAAGCGAGGAAAATCTCGGGTTTACCTTGACGTCCACTTTTCTTGAGCAAGTTTAGTGACCAATCCACACACCCGTTGACCCAAGTATCGCTGACAGTGACCTCCCTCGCTACTTTACTGATAACTCTAACAGCTCCATCAGTCTTTCCAGTCTGCCTGCAAATTGATTCCCACTCTCTGCCCCCTTTGCCACGGACAGAATCCGTTGCGCATATCCATAAATCGGCAATTGAGTCCTCCGCGCACTCGCGTACCTCAGCATCGGTATCGTGATTACTCAACTTTGATGCGGCCTGCTCGTAAACCGAATCAGTCCAGTCGGCTCCTTTAACAGGCTTAAGTGCGTTGAGCAAAGCTGAAAATACACGGAAGGACTCCGATGCGATACGAGGATGACGTTCACTCAATGACTTTAGTAAGACTGGCGTGAGGCTGGGGAGGGAGCTCGAGAAAGTGGGTGGAGAGTGGGTAGATATAAATAAGGCGAGGAAGGACAAGCACGTGAGGTGTAGTGTCGAGGTGGTTGTAGTTGGGGGCTGTGAAAGGATTGACTTTGACGTGGACATGATCAAAGGCACTTGGGTTGACAGGGATCCTGGAAGTACAGTCAGCAAGGCATGGAGGAGACTAAAGCCAGCTTGGAGGGTTGTAGCCGGTGTCTTCGCGGATTTAAGTTGATTGAGGAGTGCCTTCGAGAGGGCGGGGACTTGAGATTTTAAGAGACTGTGAAGACCTTCTTCAACATCTATAGTCTCCGTACCGCGCTTCCTCTTCCCTCGAGGGCTGCCATCATCCTTGGTTTGTAGGCTACCGTAGACCGCAGTCTGGTTTAAGAGAGTAACATAGGTAGCCCACACTTCTAGCCGGACAGTAATTTCACGGTCGCCGAACCGAGAGATAAGAACTGGTGAAACAGTCTTATATACAGTTGTCAACAATTCAGGGCGGGTACCAATGAGGGCAGCAAGCAGCTTAGTTGCAGACCGACGAATCTTATACGACGTATCCTCATCGTCCGAATATCTGTTAACTTGTTAGTGAGATCAATGAAAAATCAGGATAAACATACTCGTCATCAAGCTCTTCGTCGTCTTCCTCATCTTCGTCAACCTCCATTTCTTCGTCTTCATCGTCACCCGCATAGTTCTTAGGATGAAATATCAATACAGGCTCTTCTTTGTGATAGTTCTGCACATACCGGGTCATACTTGATATACTGGTTACCGACTTGAACAATTGCATCCAGATATGGAGTGGCCTCTGAGGGGCATCTCAACACTATTGCTTCAAGAGCCTAATCTCCTATGTTTACGAATGTGTCCAAGCTTATAGAAATGTACACTTACCTGTAGCGCCCCTTCTCTGAGCTCGTCGTCTTCCTTTTGAACGGCTTTTAAGATTCCAGGTACGATTTGACCAAGGACAGGCGCGATTTGAGTCGGCGAATGACGTACAATAGCAGCGACCAGGTGAACAGTGGTCCTCTTCTTCTCAAGGTTAGCAGATGCATCGAGATAAGGGAACACGTTCGACTGTAATAACCCATTAAAGAGCGCTGGTTGTGAAATGGGGATATATTGAGAAAGTGTTATTATAGCGCGTTTTCTGACGACAGGGCGCGAATGAGAAAGAAGGGGGGCGAGGACTGTCAATGGTTCCGGATTGAAAGCACCACCTGCAAGTAGAACTGGGAAACGACTAATGAGAATGGATAGGATAGACAAAGTTTCAACGAGTGCTTCAGGAGGTGTTGAAGACTAGGATTAATATCAGTGATAGTCACTGGAGAGGTGTCACATTTCTTACATTCTGTATCTGTCCGAGAAGTTTGGGAGTTAACTTGGCACATGCCGTGGCTGCGACTTTACCGTCCGGTGGTAGTTCCGCTGTTATCGTTTTGAGGGCTACGACGGTATTTATGAGTAACCAATTTATGAGTAACCAGTCAGCGATCTACGTTGTACATACCAAGGGCAGAGATATCGCGAAGCTCCTCGTCTTGCCCACCAGAGAAATCGATCAGTTTATCCACGACAGTCTCCATCTGTGTTTGCCTTATAATCTTGATCAGTTGTCCTAGGCTGTCATATCTTTCGTCATCCAAACTCATCGAGAGCAAATCAAGGAAAGAAACATACCATTTTACCGCTTGATTCTTCACTTCTGAAATCTTATCCTCGACAAGCGCCAGAACTTGGGTCAAGACTTTGTTCTCCACAGCCTCGTCGCCGATGAAACAACTCTGATCTGCCCTGATCTCCGTCATTAAATCGTTCAGGCCCATAAACCTGGCACAGTATTTCAAACTATATTATTTTGGACGCGTCGCAAGCTCCTCGTACCGAAAATCCTGGTCAGGCGACTGCATCTAAAGACATTATTATGATAAGGAGGGGCTTTAGACAGTAGCATACTCTAACTCAACAAACCTTCTCGATGAGACTATTCATAAGGTATCCTTTCGTCATCTTGATCGCGTATCTGGAGGGCTAGAAGTGTGGAGGCGAAAGGGTTGGAGTGAAACTGGAGAACTGATCCAAGTCCAGTGGCCTTTTTGTGCAGGCACGTGACTAAATCATCGCCGATTGCCGCAGCGCGTCTCCGACAGCTACGACAAGATTGACACGCGTCGCAATCGTCCTGCACAGCTCTATTTCCGGTTTATCGACGTGATCATGACAGGAGGATACAACACGACTCGAAATTGCAAAAAGCAGCTGAAATGTTAAGCATTTTCTGACCTATAACCGTTATGAGTATTAGATCTCGGAATATAACCTCATTGTTAGAAGGACAAGTTCTAAAAAGGCGTCGAAAGACAGGTTTCTAACTGATGTTTTCCACAGAAACATCTTTGGGCGCTGCAACGATGGCTTAATGAAATCTCCACCCAGGAATTCGGCTTCGAGCTCGCAATGCATATATGATATAATTTGTCAAAGGCTCAAACTAGAACACGTCCGGGGCGGGTTGGGCTCCACGGCTCAGATCACTGAGCATAATCTGTCACTTGAAATATAGCTATCCGCTCCCAATGTCAAAGCTTCGACTGCCGCTTAGGGCTCGTTTTGATACCTTCCACCCATAGTCTCTTACACTCTGGGAAACTCTGGCCACGAGGCACTAAACAAACACCCCGTTCAGGGTCCTATCAGCACTGAACTGGCATGAAAATATGTATCCTTACCCCAATCGACCTCTTCCTCGATACTCCCTGTAGCCACAATCGTGTAGGACTTTTTCTCGCCCCCCAAGAATAGACAAGAGCCGCATTCTGGGCAGAAGGAGCGGAGAAGCGCATCACCGCTTCGCGTGTCCTGGTCACGGTAGACTTTGACTTGGTCACTCCCATGGGTCATTGTGACTTGCTATAGTAGACAGGTGCAATCAAGGACATCCTACATAACCGACAAGAACTTGGCACGCACCTCAGGCTTGAAAAATGCATTCGACATGAAAGCAGTTCCAGAAGCTTTACGACAGTTCTGACAGTGGCATACGTAATAGGTAAAAGGTTCTCCTGAGATGGTGAACTGAACTGTTTTGCAAAGACAAGAACCGTGATATACCGCCATTGTATGGCATGGAGTGGAGGCTAGCCTACAGAATATGAGATGGAACCTCAACCAACCCCGAGTTGAAGGTCGGACTCCGGCAATCTTCATACCCGATGTCGAAAGTATCAGAATGCAGTCGAAGTTCCAACACGGTGACACCCATCTTAAGTCGATTCAACTCTATAGAAACATAGGCCATCCTCCTCTGCTGTATCATTTAATCCAAATCCCCGGACTGTTAGATGCATATGGTATTCGACAGGCTTCCCCCTTTCAAATGATCTCCCGAGTCCCAAGCACCGTTTTCCAACCATTTCTGATGCTTGTCATTGTCCTCCTTTTGAGCTAGCATGTTCAAAAATTCGAACTCTCTGTTTTTGTCTCAATACCCTTGATCCACGGTCTCCTGCCCTCCTTGAAATTCTCGTCCCGCGGAACTTTGTTACACGTCAGTTCTAGCACGCTTAGGCAACTAGGTCGCACCACTTACCCCATCCTGGTTCTTCATTCAACGTTCCTGCCGCCACTATCGTATATTCCTCAGAGTTCTTGAGGAATACATTCGAGCCACAGACTCCGCAGAAGCAACGGTTCAGTATGTTGCCACTGCCTGTTTCATTGTCGGGGAAGCTTTTGATGCTCTCCTGACCCTGCGTTACCACCACTTGCTAGTCAAAATGTTCTTTGAGCCGAGACGAACGACGACAGACATCCTTCACATTGCACACATACCTCGGCCTTGAAAATCGCATTCGCCGTGAAACCTGCTCCAGTGGCTTTTCGACAGTTGACACAATGGCATACGAAGAACGTGAGAGGGTCGCCCGTCACTGTGTATTGAAAACCTTGGCACAAGCACGAGCCATAGTACATCTTCGCGTTGTCAGTGGGCATTGGGATCTTCAGAAGTGGGTTGTCGATTGGAGTCGGTACCAGTATGCAATTCTAATAAATACGTTTACGTCTCGGCAGATCTGTAATCAGTCTGTAATTACAACCCAGTCTTCGGAGGGCACCATTACCGTTGTAAACACTTTAGGCGCGTGTGAGGCACAACTCCGCTTCCACCGACTCAGGCTGAAAAGTCGACCGCGTCACCACCCTACGAGTCGGCATGCCTGCAATGGAATAGGGCGCCAATGTATGCACCACAGTGCTCCAACGTACTGATACTTACATTTGTAAAATTTTATCAGGAGAAACTCAGAAACACCCCTCAATCGCGTGGCAAAACGGCCGCGTCGGACACTCTACACGCATAGCAAGTTTGACGACTCGCTAGCATGAAGCGTTAGCACCACTTATACTGTCACCATCCTCCTAATCTATCGCTCCATATTTGTGCTTCTTATAGTTGAGCATGTATAATCATTACATAGCTACCTCCCTCAGTGGCTGCATCTGGCTGTTCATCCGCAAACAGTGGCTCTTGGTGGTGTCGCCATGCTATAAATTCTCAACATCGGCGTACGGGATTTCAAGCTTTCAAGGATGACCTCATCAGGTGGAGATTTGTCACGCGGATGCCGCGGGACTTGTGCATACGTCAAAGGCACAACTCTGGCCGTATCACGGACTCGCTTTTTTCCTTTTATCTGGAAAGTTTAGTCAATGGGGGCGATCAATAACAGCGTTATGGAGGGGAAAGCCACCAATAAGGGTAAGTGAGTACGTACCCAGTGCTTTGAAACACAGAACATAGGAATGGATTGGACAATGTTG
Source organism: Myochromella boudieri (assembly GCA_018221655.1). Taxonomy (NCBI): domain Eukaryota; kingdom Fungi; phylum Basidiomycota; class Agaricomycetes; order Agaricales; family Lyophyllaceae; genus Myochromella; species Myochromella boudieri. The sequence goes on along the minus strand of JABCKU010000125.1, from coordinate 9,618 downwards.
ATCCCTTGGGTTTGTAGATGAATCTGTATTGCTTAGATTCTTTTGTCAGAGGTACCACCCTCTCTGGGCCAGTAAAATTTTCAAGGGATCGTTGACTCCCTTGGAGAACGTATGCCGCACGTGGGGCACCAGGACATGGAACCACTGGAGCGTCGTAACCACACCATCGTCATCACGTCTGCACAGGTTTGGGTGAGGATTGGCACACGGTACAGCAGTGAACGTATCAGAGGCGCTCTTACCAGGTATTGTATGCTTTAGCAAGTTCAACGTAGCCCTTTCGGCACCAGTCACCCAGACACTATACCTCAGTATACGTACCCCTTGCGTACCCCTGCCTCAGGCTATTGTTCACAGAAGTTGCACAGAAGCTTCTCAGATATACCAGGTCAAAAATATCTGAGGGGGTCAGGCCGCAATCGGTAACGGATAATTTGGGATAACAGAGAAGTGATGGGAAAGTTAAACGTTGAGGAGAGGGCCAAGAGAATTCAGAAGAGCTTGATATGATCACATGATATTCACGTGAGATACGCGTTGTAATTAATCGAGTAACGCGTTACGCGCCCTTTGCATTTGGTCACTGCATACAATGATACATATGCCCCAGGCTTCCTTGGAATGAATCACGCAAAACACACAATATTAACATCGCCACTGACATTCAAAGGGATAACCTAGCAATATGACACAGTATGGATGGGTCCAGTACAGGTAGGAATTATGTATATGGGTTAAAGGGTACGGTGAGCATATGCACATCAACTGTGTACAAGATGCAACGAGGGTCCAACAAAAAGAGCGTGGGTTTACACTACCGGCGATTGCGTAACAAATTAAGCTATACAGTAACAGTATGAGGTAAGGAACGTGGGCGTATTATATACGTATCAAGATGAGGTATGTACAGTACATACAAGGCAAGGAACGACGACGATATTAACAAGGTCAAACTATTGTAACGAGGTAAAAAGTACAAGTGTTCCGAATGTCCAAGAGACCAAGAAAAACGACAAAGTACACAGCAGCAGCAAAACAGTTCACGGCGCGCCAACAACGGCTATTTTTCTCCCCACTCCACCCTCAAGGTCTGACAGAGCTGTCCACACGTACCCTGACATGACAACCATACTCCGTTCCAAAGCTAGCAGAATACGCACTCGTGAAGCTGGACCGCGCGCTATAGTAGGTTCCCGAGTTGTCAGATACAAGCGAAGCGCTATCCGCCTCAGCTTCCAGCCCCATCTCTCTGCGCCAGTTCGCCACCGCATTGGAAGGTGCAGGGCCAGTAAGAGTAGCAAGCGCCTTCTGCCTTTCCGCTTCACGTTGACGTCTGACACTTTTCTGTGTGAACGTCGCTGTCGAGTCTGTGGATTCGTTCGTGGCCGTAGAGTCGGTAGATGCAGTCGAGTCAGCAGTGCGAGGTGGGTGGGGAGCCCTGTGCGACCTCGAAGATAATGCGGAGGACTGAGAGGTCCTGAACGCTTTTGGAGAGGGTGATGGGTGGTGGGACGTAGAGGGAGGAGGCGTAGGGTGCCAGGACGAGGGACATTGAGAAGAGTGGGAGTCTGACGAGGACGATGAATTGGAAAGGAAGGAGCGAGAGCGCGTGCGGACGCGTGGTCGAATCAACGGGGAATTCCCAGAAGGTGACCTTAGTTGAGAAGGCGATTGTGGGGGAGAGGGAGACCCGGGGAATCGGACGTTCAGTGGCAAAGAAAGGGTCCAATCCTGTACCTTCGAAACTGTGGTCCCCGTAAAGGTCGTAGAGGGAATGTGAAGAGCCTTGGATTTCAATCTCGATTCAGTTCTAGAGTTGAGCGCGGCCGGGTCGGGAAGCGTAGGTAGTGGTCCAGAAGGAGGAGGTGCTGCCGGTGCGGTCCGTCGCTTCTTGTTGGAATGTCTTCTCCGCTTCGAAGACGTTTGTTGATACCCGTTATAGCCATCCTGAGAGTGAGCAGAATGGCGCACGACCTGGACTGTACCCTTGGCGAATGGATCAAAGTGTGGAAGTGAAAAAGGGTGGTTTTGGTAGGAGACAGAAGACGACGAGTGTGTAGAAGAGGGGGAAGATTCGTCCGTGCAGAGAGACCAGCGTGGATTGTAGCTAGTGTCGGATGGCGAAGGGGGATTCTCTGGAGTAAAAGAAGGAGTGGTTGGCGTAATAGGTATGCCCGAGGAGGTAGTGGAGATGGAGCGGGCAGAACGGGGTGAAGGAGGGGGTGATGTGACTAATGATGGTGGACGCGAAAAGATGGCTAGCGTTGGCCTGCCTTTCTTGAGGGTGCTAGCTTGAGCTGCTGCCCGCTCATACTGGGATGCAAGTGGTAAAAAAGGAGCAAATAGTCCATCTGTGTCTTGAAAGTCGTCGTCAAAGAAGGAAGAACCCGAGGCATAGCGAGGGTCAGAATAAGGAGAGAAAGTGGGCATAGTCTGCTGTAGGTTTGCTGGCGAGCGTGGTTTTTCTGCCTCTGAAGTACGGAGCACGAAGACGGATGCCTGTCGCTTGATTTTGTCGAAGAATTGGCGTGGACGGCTGGGAGAAGACACTACCCATGTCGAAGTGTTTTGGCCAGTCGTCTTCATGCTGGATGAAGAGGTCCTGGTCAACCCAGACTGTGGGGATTGGGCAAGGAATTGAGGCTCCTTGTTGGCAAGTTGCGTGGGATTATGAATGGCCGGCGCTAAGAAGTCAGGGTCGAATTGAAGGAATGATTCCAAGAATCGATCACTGGCATGATCAGTGTCGAGAGCAAGCGCCACCAGATTGCCGAACTCAACGAGCGAGAACGGGGGAGGGCTTGCAGGAGCCGACATTGTACGCCGTCGAGAGGAGGAAAGGTTGGAAAATAAAGTCTTCATCCTCGAAGATTTGCCAGCTTTTACCTGCTGGCAGGCAGAGAGCTCTGAATTGAAGCACGCCATTGACTGAATTACTCTTCTCGATCGGGTACATGGCGGCTCTCGACGCCAGCTTCCATCGAAGCACGTTTTTTTCATTACTCCTCGATTCAGGCTTATTTCAGCTTATCCCACCATCTGATCATCTCTCCAATCGCTCGTTGCTCGACGACATCTTCCTTGCCTGTCCACAACTATCATTTATCGTGTCACTCGACTCCAGGAAAAGAAAAGACTATACCTCCAACGCATTTCGGGTGGATGCATGAACACGTACGTATCAGGAATCAGGAAGCGATGTCACTTGCGATTTGAAATTTTGGCCCCCTCTGAAAACAATCCCCTAATACTACTGACAGCCAAACCTTCGCGCCAGGCTACTACTATCCCTGTTGACGTGACAGCCTCCCGCAATTCCTCTCACCACAAGGCCTCTTCGCCACGAACCCCAAATAGCATCCTATCTATTACGCGCGCTAGGTACGCTGTCTCGCGCGAACCTGGCTCACCATACCCACGAGATAAAATTCGGCTCCTTCTAGAGGAGGAGACTCAGTTCAAATTCTAGTGGAACCCATATATACTGCAACGGCAATTGGAAAGACCACTGTGCTAGGTGTGCAGGTCAGTATAGGTGGTCTTCAATTCCCTGCGACTCAAATGCAGAGAAATCGATTCCCCTACCAGACTCTGACCTGCGCGCAAAAATCTGGCTTTAAGCCCGCATCTCGGTTACCGTTTGACGATCTAAAGACTATCTGGTTTATTAAGGGACAGATATACCGACGATTGATCCACGTCATTATTGAGCATGTCCAATGTCACTCATTAACCTCATCGCCGTTCGGAACCTACCACCCCGGGACCGGATCCACCTTGCTCTCTCTGACCTCCAAACTCGCCTTATTCGCTCTACTAAGGCGCTAGACTGAATGTGTTTATACCCCATCCGTATGTTTGTCGATATTGGGAAGGGTTTGCTGTAGCCTGTCAACTGCAAGTCAATTGTAACGCGTACTGTGTCCCGAGGCTCTTTTCTTATCATGAAGATAATAGCGATAACATCGTACAAATTCCATGATGGAGCTGCTGCCTATCTGGTGAGCCGCAGTCTAAACCGAATATGTTTCACCCCATTCCTAAGCGACGCCACTCATGAATTGTTAAATGATATTTCTTCCAAATCTCCACAAGTCTTTTACTTTTTTTTTCTTTGGCTGCGGCGTATCAGGGAGGCTTATTCGGGGCCCTAGTGCATTTTTTCTGTAATAACTTGAATACCTATCCTCTTTTAACTTGCTTCTAGTATACTCTTGGCTGTGAGTTGTCACGATGTGATGTTGGCCCCAATTCTCACCAATTCACACATCGGCCATCCACCAGCAAACTTCATCAAAAAAGATCTCTCGTAAAGCTGTTTTATCTTGACATATTAAGCGCTATGCACTAAATTTACGACAACCATAGAGTATCTTCTGAGTCTAGTGGAATATTGAGAATACTATTCCGTTTCAAGTTAGGTCTAAGTTGGATTCTGATTAGATCATCTTATCACACGAATTCCCCATTTATCGCTTTGAACTGCTTCGTGGGAAAGTGCCTCTATTTCTTGCAGAAACTTACCCTGAAATTTGAATCTAACCTGGGCCTTCGTATAGAACAGAAACTTACCCTGAGTCTATCTCATCCTAGGACTATTCTAGCGGCACTTGCAGTTCACCTCAGACGCACAGTTGTCATAGCGTCATATCAAAACTACAGCCTTCGGACACCGCCTTTGTCAGTGTATGACTCAAAGAGAGTGGATTCTTGTAAGTCGGCCCCTTCTCAACGCACTGTAAATACTGTGAAGCACCAAGAACCAAAATATACCCCGAAATTATCTATGGCAACATCTGCAACTTCCATTAATACCACAACGACCGTGATACCCACTGCTGTGACTACTAGCACCACCAACATCACTCCGAAGATTGCGTTTATTTCTGGACCGCTTGAACCATCTCCCACCTACTTCGATGAGCACTACTCTGCTCGTATAGCACATGCTATCTCCCAAGGACATCACTTTGTTTTAGCCACCTCTTACGGAATTGATACCATCGCTTGTGAATACCTCTTGGCCCACAGTCCCCCAAAGCACATCACTCTCTTCCTCTCACAGAACGAAGTCCGCTCACGTAGCCGCCTCGCAAAATTTGAGCGTGCAGGCGGGAGAGTTGCGATTGCGGGACGAAATCATACCGAACGGGACGAAGCTATGACGAAAGCCAGCCATTATGATATCCTAAGGTATCGGACAGAGGAGGAATGTCGACTTCTGTATGGGGCACAATATCGGAAACGTACTAGCGGCACGGAGAAGAACGAAATCAGAAGGAAGAGAGGGGTAGGGCTCGTTTGGCGGGAAACGGAGGTCGCTCGAACAGATAAAAACACTACAGCCGCTATTCCCAGGCCGTCATGATCCGCTCAACATTCAATAGGCTATTAATTACTATCCAAACCAATCCCCCCGATATCCTAGGGTATCGCACAAATTGACGGTGGTCAAAAGGAATTAACTTTATGGGTGTGGTATCATGGTAATCCTACTAGGGTATATACTGTGCGATGTCAACGATTTTCCCCTGTCTTTCAACAGAGCTATGATCAGAGTCCGAATCATGCCTAACAGCACTTGCTGGGGAGAGCCATTGACCGCGGGTCGATGAGGGCGTGCAAGGAAGTGGTGTGCGTGGCGATGAAGAGGACGGCGATGGTGTGCGTGGCGGTGTGATTAAAGTTGGCAGCGTCACGTCTAAAGGTGTCAATACTTGGGGATGGTATCCCGAGTGATCCTTTTTATTGAGAGATAGTAACAATGGGCGAGCCCCTTGATGAAGCAAGTTAGCATTTACAGGTTGCGATACAAGCGTGGACCGAGACACACCTTTTTGCTCATCTTCTGAAAGCGGGGTGACTCGACCATGTATCGCCCGCCTCAGCGAAACCACACAGGGAGACACGGTATTGTCATTCCCCAACCCTGCCACGGTGATGGGTGGGTCGAAAAAGACGGATTTCTCGCCAGCAGCTGTATCTGCTGTAAATTCCTCTTCTTGTGTACTATCTAATGCCTCCGTGCCCAGCACCCATGTCTTACTATGATTAAGCTTCTCGAGATCAAGTTCAACAGAGACATGGTGAAAGAAGTTGGCAAAACCTGGCATTGACCCCTTTGCAAACTTCCAGAATGGAAAGGTGGTACGTGATTTGAGAGTCGATAGGGTCCAAAGCATCACGACTTCGACTTCAACATGAGGTAGGGCAAGTTGAGGGTCGTATTTGAATGTGACCGTTGGTCGTGGAGCGTCAAAAGCATGAGCAAACTCTCGCTCATAGACCCTGTCATTGTGTGCATACTTCCACATCATGCCTCTTTGAGAAGGGTGGGCCCTGTGCGATATGATAGGATGCGCAATAATTTCCCATCGTCTAGGTGTTACCTCCGTGCCAGTAGCATGGCCATAACTTCCACCTAAACGTAGTGACGAGCTGGTGCCAAGCGTGACTGAAGCCGCCCCAGCGACACTTTTCTCCTTCTTCACCTTTACCCGATCCTCTAGATGAGTTGTAGGCGGTCTAAAATTTGGGAGGACGGAGGTGGTGGGATATTCAGATGTTGCACAAACGCGGACTTGTGAGTGGCCGAGGGTGTACCGAGATGCGTTTGGATAGATGCCGTCAGCTGTCACATTCAACTCGTTTATACCAACCCCGAACCATGAACCTGGCCAAACTGAGTTAGGGGGTGGTGAATCTGTACTCCTATTCTCGTTAATCTATCATGAAGGAATCAGCCTTCATTTATACAAATATCATTGGCATTACACACCGTAATATCCACTCCGGACGATATGGTGAAGCTCGGCGTGTCCTTTGCATATTCTTGGATGATGAGAGCGGACTCAAAAGGGATGCTAACGGTTCGCTTTCCATGAGGTCTGCCCCCGCCCCCACCACCTCCATGGTCATCGCCGCCCCCATCACCTCCCTCATTATCCTCGTTCCGCCTACTCGTTCCATCGTCCTCGTCGTCCTTTGAACGCTTGCCATAATCATCATCATCGTCCGCTTGAGTGTTGTTCCCACCACCGGCTTCACTTCCGCTACCAGAAATCGAACCAGCATCAGAGTTAGTGGTAGAGTGTGTTCTAGCCGTGTACCGATGTCGGAGGTCCTGAAATGTTTCAGGAGCCTCAGCTGGAGAGCTTGGAAGAAGAAGGCGTTGCCCTTTAGGCATGTATACAATACCGGGGAAAGGGGCCAATATGTGCGAGAATGCATCAACAGCGTCTTCGCATGGAAGAGAAGAGTCCAAGTAAATATAGATTTCTTCGACTGTTTGTCCTATATGGAGCATGGATTCGTTGAATCCGACTTGGATAGTATAGAACCCGTCGTAACCATAGCTGGCCAAAGTATTAACAATGTCAGGTTCCGCTTCGATAGCACGTTCTAGAGCAGCGTTTGCTGTGACACAGTGAGCGTGAAAGCGTCCACTGCCAGAAGGTATCTGTTTATGATCTTGGTAATCATCGTCGGATACAACTCTTCTTCGTATACTAGGGCATGAATGACGGCGGCTAATAGGCATATGCTGATGTTCATATGGCTTTCCAAAGTATGTAGATTGGACTTTACGAAGAACGGAACTGGGTGCTGGAGGTGAGGTAGATCGGGGAGGTATTTGAGACAACGAGGATGTGTAGCAATCAACAGAGCCCTCATCCATATCAGACCTGCCTGAGAAAGGTTCCTACATCAAGATATCAAGCACCAACCAGACGAAGTTAAATGGCTTTACTGTACCTCTTGGGAAAATAATGTTCCCTCTGTATATGGGGAATCCGTACGCCCACCGTGGGTGACCAATGAGCTAGGGGGCGAAAACAACCCAAACGGTAGGTGGCTATAGCGCTTTGGTTTTACTGCGATACTCTTAATTTTTCGAGTAACCGATTGAAGATAGAGCGTTCGAGGCCCCAAACGGAAACCCTGAACATAGAGCGTTTGATCGGGGAGGGGCTGTTCACCACAGAAGAGAGAGCTTCGAAAGTAAACAGAGGGATGTGTCGTACTCCGATGAGTTGGGGAATAGAAATAGTCATGGCTGGTGCAATAATACAGATCAAAAGGCTTGCTACAATTCGAATAAGCTGCAGAAGACCATGACTTAGCACGATGGCAATTTGTGACGATGAAGATTTTGCCAAAATCAACTTGTCGACCAATCTTCCTGGCAAATGCATACCATGATAAACAATGCGAGCGGGTATATTCCTCGAATTTAGCAGCATTAGTGGCTCTGATGAGAGTGATCGGAGATGTGTTAACGACAATTGAACCCTGCTCAGAAGAGCACCTAAAATGTAACGTTGAGGATGTAACGCCACATTCAACGCTACATTTTCTGTCTTCTTCAAAACTGTTATGGGCGTATCAGCCGCGTCCTCAACATATTAACTATAGTTACCTTAATCGTGGCAACTCTGAGTTGTCAGTTGCGACAATCTTGACACCCTTGCTAACACAAGAGATGGCATCTCCAAAAGCAGGCTCCATCGGCACAGTAATCTTGACGACATTTCCTTGTTGCAAAGGGATAAAACCCTTCGGGATACCAAGCCTTTGATTGATATTTGCGGGTAGAGTAGCATTGAATAGTCGGTGAAATGCGCCATCTTGGATGTATCCAACATCACCGATTTCAACAATGCCATCGTCCAAGGAAGGTTCCGGATAGTAGAGTGGTTCACCGTATCCTAGGTGGCGAAGATGACTAACGTATATTGCAGACGAAACAGTCGACATGAAGTATAAGCGGGACAGCGCACAATTGTGAAGGAGAGGGTGTCCAGGCTCGTGCAAGGGTTCCAGCTCCACCCGCGAGAGAGTTAAATCTAACCCTCGAAGGCTGTGGGTGGCGGTACGAGCACAGCCATAGGTGCCATACTGGATAATTAAGGTGTTGTCTTTACGCCTTCAAATATAGGCGCCAAAACCGGTTCATGATCATATTCTTTCAGTGTGACATGAATCTGAATAGAGGGCAGACTGGGGCAGATACTCAGCTCAAGGCACAGGAACAACAGTAAAGTGACATGGCTCCTTAAACTTAGAAGGAGTAGAATACTGGTTCACAGCGGAAGGAGTTCAGAGTTCAAACGAAGCAAATATGTCAGCTATTTTTATTTTTTGAACAAGTTGTGGGGAAATGGTCAAATTATGATTACGTTAGCGTTATTACGTTTTGCAAATGATTACTTGGATCCACAGCTATATATCCGCAGGTGTAAATAGTTGGGCGTGACGCTTTTGGTGGCTTAGTGACTTGAATTAAACCTCACCAGCCTTTGAAATTGGTATAGTACCATACAAACCCCATTCTATACTGATTTTCTGTCGCGAACGACAGCTTGGCATTGGTACATGTGGGTCGCGCTCAGGTAATGTTATAAGCCTCATCATATTTCCCTTTCGAAGCAGAGAACAAGTCGAAGAAGCAAAGCTTGAGCTAACTGATCAAGAAGAACAGGTTATTCATTCGATATCTTGATGAATTGATATTCAACATGTATCGCTTACAATTGTATACTCACCCCGGCAAATAACCGTTTTTAGGGTACTTGAAAACATTAAAGATATCAAAAATATCAATCTATGTATCAATTT